>PVJI01005968.1:0-91085 GCA_004026765.1 Micronycteris hirsuta
ATAGACAGGGGAGAGGGGGGAGGGGACAATGGGGAGAAGAGTTTTCAGGAATCACTGTAGAGGACACATGGACAGAACTAAGGGGGAGGAGGGAGGTTGGGGGGGTGGGACAGGAGGGGAAGGGAGGGGGGAGGGGAGAGGCTGCAAATAACTGTAATTAAACAAAAAAAATTAATTAAATAAAAAAAATTAAAAAAAAAATAAAAAATATACACGGACTCTTTTCCTTTAAGAATTCAAATTGTATCTTCCTTTTTTCTCCTTGAACTTGTGCTTTGATTCCACTTTCATTACAATATTTTATCGAATATAATACTTTTAAAAATTATATGGCTTTTATTAACTACTGTATTATATTTCACTGCAATAAAATTTGTGTTCATTTTCAAATTTTTAATTGACTATGTCTTTAAGTCTGTAAATATTTAAAACATTTCTGTATTTGGTTATGAACACAAACAACCTAAATATATTTATTATAAGTGTGTTGAGACAACTAGGTCATGGTTAAGAACACAAACTCTGGAGTCAGACTGCCTAGATTCAAAACCCAGCTCTGCCCAGCTGTGTGGCTTTGGGAAAGTTTTGTAACCTCTCTGTTCAACCATTGCCTCAATTGTAAAATGGGATAAAAATAGTATCTAGCTCTGAAGGATCTTGAAGGAGTTTAAGTACAAAAAAAATCGCATCTCACTACATCTGTTTCCCTAAAAATGTGAAAAGTACTTTAATCTATCATTTGTCTGTTGAACTTTTTTATTTTTTGAAATATAGCCACATTTCCTTAGAAAAATAAATCATATCTTTTAAGATGAAAAAAAAATCTATAGCACTTAAGGTCCATAGTAAGCACCACCTGTGTGTTTGTTATTTTTATATTGATAGTTCTACACAGAAGGTAAAGTTTTATTTGAAATGTATAATGAATATCAGTTATTGCTCAGTATCAGTGGTATTCCTATTTTCCATTATACCATGACAGAGAAATAATTTTCATTGTTCAGTAGATGAGAATTAAAGAAGGGTTTTTTTCCCCCTTGATATATAGCAAAATTACTCAATTCATTTTACATGGCAAAAGATCACTTATCCTTTCTCTTCTCAAATATTTTAAAATGATCCTTCACTGGATGACTTGGTTCAGCTTTATTGAAAGCAAGGATTTGGAGACTTACCCGTCTTGCAGAAGTTTTTTTCCTCTGCTTTTTAGTCATTTTCCTCTGTAACCACAGCACCTCTGTGTGGTGTCTCAGCAGGTTTTTTACTCCTCAGGGCAGTGGGCCTTTGTGATGTCCTGGCAGAGGGAAAGGTTTGTATTTCCTCTTTGAAGTGGTGGAAGAGCTACTGGGAAAGAGGAACAGCGTGATCCCCACTGTTGGTCTTTTCAAGAAAACTGAGGAAACGATGGATGTGGAAAGACTGGGCGTGTGGCCTGGGGACAAGGCCTTCAGTTTGCAGAGCTGGAACTAGGGCTGCTCCTTTCTGTCAGGTGTTCGAACCAGAAACATATCATGCCCGGCACCTGCCAACTCGAGTCCTCTGTGCTTGTCCCCATTGGGTGGGGCTCCCCAGAGCGGCCTGTTAGTAACAGGAGAGGAAGTTGGGAAGGAGTAAAACTGTTACTGTGGCTGAACACATATTGTGGGTTAAATTTTATCTTCAATGGTTAACCAGTTTGGACATTTTTACATAAAAAGTGGTTTCTTACACAAAACGGTACTACTTTTTAGGTGTGCATATTCTTTGGACTTTTAAATTTACTGCTAGAAACAAAATTATATCACAGAAAAAATTAAAATATAGTAAAAAATGTTAGCCCATTCCCCTTATTTCTTTAAAAGAAAGATTCTGACTTTTCTGTTAAAGTTATAGTCATGTAACATATTTTTTTATGCTTAAATTTTTTTAAAATTACAGAAACATTTAGATTTACAGGAAAGTTGCAACGATAGCACAGAATGTGCCTACGTACCTTTCACCACCTTTTCTTAATGCGCTTTCCCCTCCAGCTTTATTGAGGTATAACTGACAAATAAAAATTGCATAGATTTCGAGTATATACAACCTGATGCTTTGATATCTGTATCCACTGTGAAATGATTACCACAGTCAAGCTCATTAACACATCCATCCCCTCACAGTTACCGTTTATCTTTTTGTGATGAGAACACTTGAGACCTCCTCTCTTAGCAAATTTCAAGGGTACAACATAGTGTTCCTAAGTGCGGTCGCCATGCTGCGCATTAGGTTCCAGAACTTGCTCATCTTACAGCTGGAAGCTGGCCCCCTTTGGCCAGCATCTCCCCACCCCTGCCCCCATTCTGCTCTCTGCGTGTTTTCTGTCTGTTGTAAAACGAATGGTCTGAAAATGGCATCCATTTTTAGGATTCGCTTCCATGTAGTGTTTTTTTGTTCTTCTTTTTCCCCAGGGATGGTCTTAATACATTTGAAAGTGGTGGAGGCTCATCAAGAGCCTGTGAAATGAGCCATTGGATACAGAGCCGCTTTGTAAAGTGGCTTTGGGAGCATTTTTCCAAGTGCATGCAAGTTGGGAACGCTCAGTTTTTCTTTCATGCCCTGACTCTGTACCCTGAGCATCTCCCATGTATGCTCCAGCCACACCAGTAACCCTCCTCCTGATAGCCGTGTCAGAAATAGACCGTCATTTGCCATTTAAAGCTCGGGTTAAAAATAAAAGTCACCCATCCTTGGTCAATGAATTTAATTTCTTGGCATTAGAACTTACAGGACAATGCAAAACATTTCCTTAGGTTTGAGGGAATAGAACAGCAACCTTTTGAACTAAAAAACATAAATCTGCCCGGCTGGTGTAGCTCAGTGGATTGAGCGCGGGCTGGGAACCAGAGGGTCCCGGTTCAATTCCCAGTCGGGGCACATGCCTGGGATGCAGGCTAGGTCACCAATGAGGGCCATGTGAGAGGCAACCATACATTGCTCTTTCTCCCTCCCTTCTCCTCTCTGAAAATAAAGAAAATCTTAAAAAAAAAAACCCCTAAATCTGTTTATCTTGAATGCCTCTTGTTCTTTTCACCCCCCAACACTAGTTTCTACTAGTTTCTATGAAAATATTTCCCCTTCTTACCTTGTAAAATATTTAATTTTCATGTTTCCTACTCTGAAAAGGTTCAGGTAGGTTAGTGGTGAGTTCTCACCTGTCTTGGTTAGTGGTGAGTTCTCAGAAAAACACGCTTTTGGCGGATTCTGTCCTAATGTTGCACTTTCTCTTAGCAAATGAACCATTTCATACTTGTTCTAGATAACTTGCCTCATGCTGTGTGTGCCTATCTTTCTGTGCATAATTTTATTCACATATATGTTCATATGATGGTAAGACATTAGAGTGTTTTATGTGTGATTTTGTATGACAAAAACTTTACAGTATCAATAGACATTGGGTTGTACTATTAGAGTCTCTCTTTTTTAATGGAGACAAAGGCATATTTTTACTTTAAAGCGAAGTTCTTAAAGCAGACATATTGCTGGTAGAATGTTATCCAGTCCCCATTGGCTCCATTACCACCTGGGATTGGATTCTGAAAGAACAGCAGAGAATGGCTAGACAGGTTTGGCCTTGGGGGTCCGGGTTGTGATGGGGGGAGGGGGAGTGAGGGGTGAGTGAGAGGGTGGGGTGTTCTCTGATTTTTGTTTTGCCTTATCCTTTTGGACATTTGTGAAATTCCCTCCTTCAACGCTTGTTTCTGGCATTATATTTTAAAGATGGTAGTTACATGTGGAAAAACATTCTGTTTTTACTCAACTCTAAGTGGGAGAATATTCTTTCTTTATCCCGTTTTCTTTTCCACTTTTCTTTCCAGCATTTTTTTTAATGGGCCAAGCAAGTATTTTTCTAAACACTTGACCTGGATTATTTTATTTAATGTTTACACAGCTCTGTGAGGCCAACACCACTACTGCTGTTACTATTATCTTCCCATTTTATAGCAAAGGAAAACAGGCCCCCCAAAATTAAATGCACAGACCAAGGCCCCTCAGTGCAGAAAGGACTTAGATTCACTTGTGCCCGGAAGTTTGGCTCCATCGTCTTTGTTTTTAAAATCACTCTATAAAACAGCATCCCTAAACCTGGACACTTTTCTCTGAATTTGAAACTTATAATTTTGTTCTGTGGTCTAAAAAGAAACAGAAACAATGACTTCTTCTCTTCTCCATGTTGCCGTTACACCCTTCCTCGGTGGCCTTTCTGGCTGATGGTGCCCTTTCTAGTTCTCTCTAACCAGAGAGGACTGGTCTGGAAGCAGAAAAACTTGGCCGATACAGCCTTTTTTAAATTCCCATGTTTATAAGAGAAATAAAGTAGCTCACTTTACTTGGAGAAAATTAAGATAACATTTTGTTTTGCCTTTGTTCTTACTTAAGATATGGATTTGATTTGCAAAGGTTCCAAACACCTTGGATCTGATTTGTAGAACATATCTGCTTTTTCGCATCTCCTAAAGAAAGATTTAACAGAATATATTCTAGATTTGTGTTTGGACTCTTTTTTGGGTGGGTTTTTTTAAGGCAAACTATTTTTTCTTTGGGGTTTATTTAACAAATTAAAGTTTTTCAGAGGACTTGCTATTCTGGGTATGCGGTAGCTCTGACTGAAAAATTATAACATAGCCTGACTGTGCATTATGTCATGTAGCTAAAGCATTGTGAGAAAGCTGCTAGGGGACTGCTAGACATTGGTGATTGGGAAAAGGTTTTCAAAAAGGAAAAAGGGCAGCTCTGGGAGCGATAGTAAGGCTCTGAATGATTGCCTTGGAGTGCAGGGTGCCCGAGGGTGGAGAGGAGAAGAGAGTGAGACTTGAGTGGGAGCACAAGGGTGAGATGCTAGAAGAAATGCATCGTAGCAGCTCAGCAAGCCCTGTACTAGAAGGAGACAGAATAGGTCAAGCATCGTCTCTGTGTCTCACAAACAACTTGAGGGTGACCGTGAGGTGGGCTGGGGCAGAGGCCAAGCCGAGGAAGGAGATTCACTATGCCCATCATGAGGGGAGGTCTTGGGGGTTGGGTGACCTACATGTGGTCAGTCCTTGAGTGTGGCTCTAAAACCAAGCTATCCCAGGATGACCCCCCCAAGCATCCACTAGTGTCTATTTGGGGGTCATTCAACCTTCTGCCCAGTAATTGTTTTCCCCTAATCTCCCCTGCATGTCTGCCTCATAAGGCCCAAGATGGCCCCCAGGTATAACTTTCATCCTCTGAAGGTCAGGAATTCTGACATCTTCATTCCCCACAACCCCCAGTCACACACTTTCCACAAATAACCAAGTCCACTTTTCTGTTAGCAGTTTATTTTCCCTCTTCATTGCTCCTTCCCCCGATCACACATTATAAACAAAGCCAGATAGATCCACAGGCTTCATTTTTCGTACTCCTTTTTTCTAAAGTCAAACTTAAAAGCAAAACTGCAAGAATAACACCCCAAAACCTCCATCTACTTAAAAATAAAGGAGGGGGAGTGGGGGAGCTTTGTAAACTGAGAAACCACAGCACAGAAACTGAAGTTTACCAAATATACCCTTAGAGAGGCATGTCATCAATAGTGTCAATGATAAAATGGTGGGAACTAGGAATCTGATTCTAGTCAATTCATTTTGAACAGAAATAATTGTTTTTATGGATGACCGTTCTAAAGGGGTTGATGGCTCCTGCAGTCAGCGTTCCAGATGAAAGCATCTGTTCTAAACCCTGTTAAAGTACTTCCAGAACTGCTTCCTCCCAGCCCCGCGTTTCAGCGAAGAAGCCAAATGTAGCTAGAAGTAATTACTTCAGACGAAACCGTGATGCTAATGGCGCTTCCTCATTAGCTTTGTGGCTCAGTGAGGAGCCAGAGTATATTTTTAATGAGTTCACAATGGTGATAAAGTTAAAGTGGAATGGTTGGGCAGAAGGAATGTGTAATCCTATTATACTAATGTTTCAGCATAAAGGGAATAGTGATGGGATTGTATTGCTTTTGCTCTTGTCTTTGCCTTTTATGTTCCTGGCTTGAGCTCTTGCCCTTTGGGAAAGGCACATGTCTCCCTGCTTCTAACCTTCCCTTCCCGCAACTGTCTGAACTGGTGGTGGTGGTGTTTGGGCACCAAAACTCAGTTATGCGATTCATGCCACAATTCTGTCTCTGTGGCGGTGCCACATGCAAAGCAGCCTCAGTGGGTTGATTTTATTTCCAGAAAGTGTAGGAAGAAGATATGTAAGGAACACGGGCAGCATTCAATTTTGTTCAACATTTCTTGAGGACTCATTGTATATAGAGCAGTGTGAGAAATGAAACAACTGGAAGCCTACTGCTTTTGTCCAAAACGTTCCTGAAAAATACAAATACATCAAACTTCCCGGGAACTCCTGCAGAAGTACATAATCATCTTCATAAACATTGTATGAACTCTTTCCACTGAGAGCACCATACATGAATGAAGGCCTGAAAGACATAAAATCATTCATTCTTGTATCTCTCTATTTATTTATCCATCCATCTCTTTAGAAGCATCAATGTATTAGGTGTTGGGGTACAGAAGTAAAAAGTGTCATGAGTGGAGTTCTGCCCCATGGAGACCCTGCCCCATGGAGACCCTGTCTTTGATGGAGGCTCAGGTTAGGACCCAATTGTGAAGGAGTGTGTATGCCATGATAAGGCGTTTGAATTTTATTCTGAATTCTATAGGGAAATGTTGAGAATGTTAAGCAAGGAAGTAATGAGAATGATTTATGCCCTACAAAGATCTTTCTGGCAGCATTAGGAGAGATAATAGCAGACTAGAGATATGGCAGACCAAGTGTGGATACAGGGAGATCAGAAAAAGACGATCAGATATACAATACGATCTCTCCAAACAGGACTCTTTGATAGGTATCTTGATCACCAGCTGGAGAGCTAGAAATATTTCTGGCTGAATACTTGTATCCATCTAAAAGCTTTTTGGTCATACTCACCAAGGATGATTAAAACAACTGGGAAGTTCTTGGTTGAAAAGGAATACACTTTGAAAACAAATTTTTGGTCATAGTTACATGCAGTTTTGTTAAAGTTATGTGCAATGAGAAGCTATAATTTTTGCACTGGTTGAATTAAACATGGGGCCATTAAAAATAAAGTGGCATTCAAAGGGGGTTGAAAATGTTTTGTGGTTTAGTAGAACTTTTTTGTTCTCTCACATGAGATTTTATTTTGTTACTAAGACACTAAAATTCATTTTGTTTCCTTTATCTTTACTATGTCCTCTTCCAAGCATTGAAGTACTCATTTTCATATAAAAATATGTTAAAAAACAACTTATAAAATTCAATGATAGTAATAAAATTTTGTCTGGATGTGTTGAGAGAAGAATTACATATGAGCAAAAATTCTTTGCTTGACACACCAGAGGAATTCACAGATCTTGCTCAGCTGTTACCTGCTCTACTATAAAATTTTCTTAAAAGAAATGGTTCATCCACCTCCTTCCACCCCTACCTTGGAACAAATAGGACATTCCTCAGCTGAGCATCTTGTGGGGTCCATAGTTAAAGATTCTACTTGTGTACATAAACTTAGCCGTCCTCTCCAGTTTCAATGGTAGATTTATAACCCCACCTATCAAAAAGTCAAAATTCTGTTGCCTATTAGTTCTAATAAAGTAGCAGGAGTTTCCTGGAGATAATTCCGACAAGCCTAATTGTTCACAGCTGGCGGGTGTGGGGTTGGTTCCGTCCATGAGATTTTTAACCCTCTCCTTCCCCGTTTTCCTCTTGACTTCACAGACAGGAGTTGGCCTGTGAGTCTGTAACAGAGATATTCATGTTTTCATTATAGTGATGATTTGTTTAAACTCGGGAAAGGCTGTGAGATATTGATTTGGACTTGATGATTTAATTAGTTCTATCCACATGTTGACTGCTTCCCTGAAATACGGCAATGCGAAGCAGTGATTCTGGAAGTAATTAACCACAATAAGAGCACAATGCGCCAACTGGAAGGGTCAAAGTTAGACTCACAACACCAAGTGTGAGGACGTGAGGCAACTGGAACTCTTATACATTTCTGGTAAAGTGTAAAATAGTACAAATATTTGAAAAATAATTGGTAGTTTTTACTAAAGTTAAACACACTTAGCATGAGACCCAGCAATGCTACTCCTTTGGTATTTACCCAAGAGAAATGAAAACACATATCCACTAAAAGACTTGCACATGAATATTTATGGAAAATTTATTCATAATACCCAAAGTGGAGACAACCCAGATGTCCATCAACAAATGAAAGTATAAATAAACTGTGGCATATGCACCCCATAGAAGCTATGAATTACTGATACATACCGCGACATGGATTCATCTTAAAGCCATAACACCGAGTGAAAGAAGCCAGACCCGAAAGGGCACATGCCGTCTGCATTTCTAGAGTGGTTAAAGCTAACCTGCAGTGACAAAAAGCAGACCTGCAGTTGCCTCATGCAGGGGTGGCGGGGGAGGACTGCACAGGGGCGTAAGGGAACTTCTGAGGGAGATGCAAGTGTGCACTTCTGTCACAATGTATCTGAGTGTGTGTGTGAAATGTGTGCATTTTATTCATGTTAGTTATACCCAGTAAAAGTGATTCAAAAAGTTAAAAAATAGGATAAAATATATACAAACTTTATGATTTGGTTTTGTTTTGTCTGTTAAAATAGGATTAATGTGAAAGGTTGCAGTGTCCAGTATAGGAATATATGATATAATTAAAAAATTAATGGTAAAATCCTTTTAGTCCAAGATATATGTTATATTTGAGTTGAACTCTTAAAATATGAACTTTAAGACTATACTTTTAGGGATCATTTCTATAGTTCGTTAAAATATGAACTTTCACTGTAACAAAGCTTTTTAATTCACTTAATAAAATCTTTAAAATTCATCAGCTTGTCCATACTAGTTTATTCCAAATAACCTCAGAAATCATTAAACTTGGACCCCCATCTTTTCCTTTTCTTCTTTTTATTTTAATAAAATGGAAGTGTAAAATATGTGCTATATTGGCTGATTTCAACCTGATGACAGAATTCGTCTGACAGCCATAAAGTATGGATGAGAAAATTCTAGTTCTTTTATTTTTTAGAGTGACTGAGCTGAAACCAGTTAGTATTTATTTTCCACTGGAGAAACACTTACTTTTGGTATACGTTTCATGGACAAGGGATGAGTTATGGATCCCAGAGATGTGTGCAGGGCAAGACGAATTGTTGGTTTCTTGTTTGCCTCTTTCATTAGGCTTTGTTACGTTATTCCTTTGCACTGTGCCCGCTTGCTGGAGGATGGCGATGTGGACTCATGCATAAACCTCTAGAATCTACAGCCTTATGGTAGAAAAAATTTAGGGGAGTTTGATTTAGGCATGAGTTCAGGTCCATGCCAAAAAGTCTATTTTTAAAAATAACAACTTTAAATTTGACCCTGATACCAGTCAGATTTTCAACAGGTAGGGTGTGGATGGAATATTTCTTTCATAAGTTCAATCAGGTGAATTAAATGCATACTGTGCAAAGCCCATGCTGGGATGGCGGGGAGTAAGGCCCTCATTCTTCCTACATACCTAGAAAAACTAAATAACTTCTTTATTTGAACGTTCATTTACACATGGCTTGGTGACTGGATACACGGTAACAATGTATCCTACATCGCTGAGAAAATGAAATTGGCTGCAAATAAAATGGGAACATTAGATTAAGCAGTCTATGTGAAGGTTAATAGCAGTACGAAGCTAATACCTAAGTGTTAAATAATAGCAGAGCCATGGCTCGAGGCGCCTGTGTGTGCACTGGGGAGTGCACCCTTTGTCAGTTAGTGGGAAGGCTTTTCTTCCCCAAGGCAAATGCAGCCTCCAGCCTGAGTGCAGGTGTTGGCTTTCTGTCCCTGTGTGTCACCTCAGCAGGGCACCCTTGCCCCATTGCACGGTAGTGGTCTGACCTCAGTATCCACGTTGAATGAAGGGGAATATTTAAAGTCAGATTAAAGTCTTATTTTGTGAGACAGTATTGTGGGGCCATCAATGTACCATAGCTAGTATTATTTGCCGCCTGAGTAATGCAGTCACTCAAAGCAATGCCTGAATAATAAAGAAAAAGGAACACACCAAAACCCATTTTTGATAAAAACAGAAAGAGGCTTGGCGGTTAAGTTTTGTTTTGTTTTGTTTATTTTTGTCTGTGTGCTTGTCTTTTACCATCTCCCTTGGTACACCATTACTGTGCACCCACACCAGAACACCTAGGGGCCAGGTGGTGGGCCGGGCTCTGCGGACAAGTGTTCTCACTCTCAGGAGGCATCACAGCTATGGGGCAGCACAAACGGAGTGTTTTTGATTGAGTTCTTATTTTTATATTGGAAACATCGTATGCTTTGGTTGATTTGATTAAAAATATTACATTAAAAGCAAATATGCAAACATATTGCTTAATTGGATAAACCAGAATTTTTCATTTCTTTAGCAACTAACCAACTTAAAGTTCCTTTCCATGTCTTAAATAATAGATTCCCAGGTCTACAGAGAAAATCTGAGGTTTAGAAAATTATATAACCAAAAGATATGTGTATTTCATTTTCTATAAATCATAATTATGATGTGTACATTACTTCTACAAAAGTGATAGACATACAAATCAAATTTTAAAATTCTGACATGAATAATGTCCTTACATACGCCTTGAGTGCTCTATGCTCAGGTCAATGTGGTTCTTATTTGTACTCCGAAACCTTATTTATGGCTTTCCTCTAAGGAACTAGCTTTCCATGTGAGTGAAAATTCAAAATAAAAGAATCAAATCAAATACACATCAAATATTCTAGAGGTGAAGCCTTAAGAAAAAAAATCTATAGGTTGTTTTTAACTCAGACCTCTGTCTTCAGAGTGAAAATAATCTGAGTTCTGACTGATGACCCACAGGACTCTTTGTCCAGGCAGCTCTCTCCGCTCCATGCCCTGGGGTCTCTGGCCACTGTGACCTTCTGGGACTCTGGGTTCAAGTCCAGTCCAGGAGTCCTTCACCTGCTTCCCCACCTGCACTGTGGCCTGGAGACTTTCTTCAGGCTGGTGAGCAGGGGTAACTGTTTCTGCTTCTCAGGGGTCACTGGTCTTCATTGCCTGATATTTTATAGGTTTTGTTGTTGTAGGAAAAACAAATTTTAAAGATGTTTGACAAGATTTGCAGAGAATGACTTATTCTCCACTTTTGAGCCCCATCTGCAATGATAGTCAAATCTTAATTTACATTCATCCCTTAAATGTAAAGTCACTTTGAAAGTGAGAAGGGGGGACATGACCTGTTCTTTGGGTGAGTTTTGTCTGGGCTCAGAAAAGATTTCTTTCTCTCGTATCAACTTTATTTATACCTTTAATTGTACTGTGTTTTATGAGGGCCACCTACTCTGCTGAAGGGCTTGGGCCACAGCTGGGAGGTGATCTGTTCGAGGAGGAGCTGTGGTCTGTGGAAAGCTGAGGCTGCAAAGCATCTTCCTTGGCCTCTAGATGAACTCAGCTCAAAAAACACATGGCCTTTAATTTCTTAAAACTCTTCATTTTGAAATTATTTTAGACTTAGGGAAAAAATGAAAAAATCACACTAACTTGAAAATTAGCACTGATACATGATACTAACTAATTGATAAATCTTATCCAGAACTTGTCACTGTTCTCACTAATGTCATTTTTCTGGTCCAAGATCCCATCTGGAATGCCACATAAAAACACACCCATCTTAAGTGTACATATCAATGAGTTTTGACAAGTTTATGCACCATGTAACCATGGCCAAAATTAATACACAGAACATTTTTTTTAAAGATTTTATTTATTTATTTTTAGAGAGAGGGGAAGAGAGGGAGAAAGAGCAATGTATGGTTGCCTCTCACATGGCCCTCACTGGGGACCTGGCTTGCAACCCAGGCATGTGCCCCGACTGGGAATCGAACTGGGACCCTTTGGTTCCCAGCCCGCGTTCAATCCACTGAGCTACACCAGTCAGGCAATACACAGAACATTTTTACCAATTCCAAAGGAATCACCTGGCCCTGCCCCTTCCTAGCCAGTTCCTCCCACAGGCACCCACTACCCTGCTCCCTGTCACTGTAGATGAGATCTGTCTTTCCAAGTATTTCAAATAAGGAATCATACGACATATACTCCTCTGTGTTGGGCTCTTTGTGTTCAGCAAATTACTTGGGAATTTGTCCACGTTGTTTGATCAGTAGCTGTTTTCTTTTATTGCTGAGTTTGGAAATGTCTTACAATTTGTTCATTTGTTCACCTCCTGATGAGCATTTGGATTGTTTGGGGTTTGAGGTATTCAGAGGAGGAATCATAGGCAGATGATTGCCCTTCTGCTTCCTCTTCATCCAGGTAGGATTGTTGGCAACTGAAGGTAAACACAAAGAACAATTGCAGACTGGACATCAGAGCTTCTAAATGGCCCTGAGTCAGAACCCTCTGTTCAAAGCTGCATTGGAGAAGTTGGTTTGGGTTTAAGGCTTAAGTGAGACTTCTCTCTGCCTTGAATCTGAGATGTCTAGCCCAGACTAAATTACCTACCCAACTGAAACAAAAATTGAGGTAAAGAGAAGGAGAGCTAGTGTTGAGAGTGTGGGTTCAGGAGCCAGCTTACACAGGTTCAAGTCTCAGTTCTGCTAATTACTGAATAGATGACCCTTGGCAAATCAATTCACCTCTGTGCCTCAGTTTACTCTTCTATCAAATGCAATAGTAATAATAACAACAATGATTCCTAAGACGTTTGTGATGATTAAAATGTTACTACACATATTTAGAACAGTGCCTGGCTCCATGGTGAAGTCAGTAAATTTGGGCTGTTGTTTTTAAATATTCAATGTGTGCATTTCGTTCAGGTTTGCCTAGATGTTCCTTGTGGTCAGAGATGCACAGATACGTTTTCTATCTTTTGCATTACCTCTAGGTTTACCACAGGGCTGGGCAGAGAGTAGCTGTCCAGTGTTTGCTTTTCAAATAGAATATTGGTGTCTGAATTGTTTACCATTTTCATAATGATGAAGTTATAACTGTTCTTTTTATGGATCCCCAAATTGAGCAATGATATCCTGTTATCCTAAGTTATCTTTCTTTCTAACATATACCATTGTATTTCTGGGAATAGTATTTGAAGTTCAAGCACTCTCCTGGGAATGTGAAAACAGAGATTTTGCTGATGATAATGTGAGAGCAGAACATCAGTATTGAAGAACAGAGGTTCTGGTTCAGGATGGCCTCGGTTTAAATCGGACTCTATTTACTTACTAGCTATGGGATCGTGGGGAAGTTACTGACCCCTCAGAGCCTCAGTTTCCCCTCTGTAAATATAGATAATGATACTATGCATATCACTGAGTTATACCGAGGATCGACGTATTAATGCAGGTAAAGCACTTGTAAAAGTCCCTTGTACAATGTAGGCATTCAATAAATGTTACTCATTATAATAATCATTATTGTAAAATAATCTAATCCCAATTTTCCAAGACAGTCCCAATGTAAAATATTCTGTTTCACTAGCTTAATTGTACTAAAATGTATTGGCTCCTGTATCTAAGTTAGGGATTCAGAAAATATGATCAGAGCAGCACTGGGTGTTTTTCATCTCCTTAGTGCCAGGCTGACTGAGGCAACTGCACGAGCGTGTGCGGCAGGTAGCAGTGCGTTCATTTCCATGGATTCCTTGGAATCTGTGCTGTGCAGCAAGTTTGGACAGGTGGAGACAGAGGAGGAAACGCACTGAATTATACCAATGATCACATAGCTAGGAGAACAATGAACTTCAGAAGACTCAGATTCTGGTTTATGGCCCACCCACTCTGGCCACTTTACCTCTGTGAGCCTCATCTGTGATGTGGGGACAGTGCTTGCTGTCCTGCCAACTTGGCATAAGGATCTTTCCAGGGTTCAATAAGAAGACAGATGGAAAAGCCCTATGTAACCTATGAAATAATACATAAATATGTAATATGTATGTTTATGTGACTGGTTAATATTCTGGCAAATTAATTGTTCAAATAATAGAGCATTTTCCTATATATCAAATTAGTGACCAATTAGCAGATAATTAAAATGCTTTGAGAAAATATGTAGTGCCTAAGTCATATTGCTATATACATATAACATGCTTTTCTCACTCATTCTTTTCTGTGACCTTCACTTTCTACCACTGGAGCTCCTTAATATTTCTAGAAGTTCCTCTGATTGTATCTCAAATGTTCTCGTAAAGTCCTGTTTCCACCTCTTATTCTGCCTCCCATCACTGATGTTACTGTCTGGTCCTTGGGCCTCGCCTTACCCCCTTTTACCCATTCATGGTGATTCTTTTTGCCATGGACTCCAGAGTGACAATGTACAAATGTTATGTGCTACAGATGCCACTGTGCTGAAAATCTGATTGTGTCCTCTCTGCGTAAAGTCTTTTCCTGGCTCTCCAGTATTCTCAGAAAAAAAAAAAAAGGTCAAATTCCTTAACAGACCTCAAAAGACCAGTTTCTTCTGACCCCTCCCTCCCTCTCCAGGCTCACTTCTTACCACTATGTCAGTAGCTGGTACTCCAGCCATAGTGAATTTCCTTGATTCTTCCCCACATGTCTTGCTTTCATTCAACCCTAAGCTTTGGTATATGCTCTTCCCTCTAAGCTATCTTTGATGATCTCATGAGTTCTTTATCATCCTTCATGGACATAGATTCACTGCCATAGAGCTTGTTAACTGAGCTATCTCAGAAACGACAGTGCAGCCAGCTGGTCTACCATTTGATCTCTCAGCTCTCTGCACACTCTCTCTGTGGTCAGCTGTTTTTCTCTTAGGATTTCTAAATCAGACTGTCCTACACAGAGTCTGTCTTACCCGAAGTATCCAATGTGTACATTTATCTTTTAATATTTTATAGATGGCCCTTTAGGACTGCACATAGCCTAAGTTCATTCACTTTTGACAAATATTTATTTTGTACTGTGTGCCAGGGACTGTTCTAACTTAATGAGACATCAAAGATAGATGAATGAGCCCTGGCTGGTGTAGCTCAGTGGATTGAGTGCAGGTTGCGAACCAAAAGGTCGCCTGTTCGATTCCCACTCAGGGTACATGCCTGGGTTGCAGGCCAGGTCACCAGTGGGGGCCACATGAGAGGCAACCACACACTGATGTTTCTCTCCATCTCTTTCCCCCTCCATTCTCCTCTGTCTAAAAATAAATAAATAAAATCTTTAAAAAATAGATGAATGAGTTTATTGGTTTTTTTTTTAAATAAAAATGAATAATCATTTTATTACAGGCACTGAGACATACCAGTGAATAAAAGATATCATGGTGAAACATGCTGAACAAATGGACTTTTATTTTACTTTTATAAGGTATAGATGAGTTGATGGCTTTGAACTTGGGTTTGGATCTGACCTCTACCATCTACTGACTCTGGGCTCCTGGATAAGACATCTCTCAGCCTCACCTGCAGGACAGGGAAGAACTCTGGCTCAGATGGCAATTGTGGGGATTAGATAGGATAAAGCATGTGATGTGCTTTACTCAGAAACCAGTACATATTAAATACATGAAATATCAGGTTTTTTAAATTAAATTGAAATGTCCCTGGGACTGTTAATGACAAAAGTGGCCAATGTACCCAAAATGATTGAAGCCATTGATGATGGGGGAAATAGAAATGACTCCTCTGGGATCTTTGACTAAATTAATGGGGTGTTATATAGAGAAAAACACTGAAATAAGCATAAAGAACTTGAACCCCAGTCAAACTTTGACACTTTGACATTAAATGACTGCATGACTTCTTGCAAGTCATTTGATATCTCTGAGTTTATTTTTTCTTATCTATAAAACTACCGGAGCTCATGCGGTCCCTTCTAAGTATACTAGAACTTTGTGTACTAGGACTGTGTCATCTCTTTCATGATTTGCAAATTGGTTTAAAGAACTGAAATTACTATATTTTTCTGTGCATAATGTGCAAATTTTTGCCTAAATTTTTGAGGGAAAATAAAGGATGTCCATTATACATGGGTATACCTGAAATACCTTGTATCTGTTCTTGTGTTTTGTGATTACTTGTTACATAAAATTTCTTGTACCGTAAATTGTTTAAGAATAAGTGCCAAAATTCCTTTATAATACCAAAAAAACAAGTATCTAAATATAAATAAATAAATAATTGAATTAAAAATTGAAATGGAAGATTTTTTTTCCTGAACGTTTTGGCCCAAAATGTGGGTGGGCATTATACATGGCAAAATATGATATATGCCCACATGCCTCTTTTATTCCCTGTTTCTACATTTCCTAGGATAATGCTAACATCCTTTCTTTGTAAGTAATATGCTGGGGTAAGAGTTTAATGGTTTAGGAGGAAAAAATTATTGTAGTCGCCAAACAGGACATTGAAGGTTAATTGAGCTTTGGTGCAGTGGAAACATTTATGAGTGGCTTCTCTGAGTTGTTGGACAGCTTCTTTCCTTCAGAATCTGCCACTGAGTATCAAAGGAGACACGGAAGGTTGTTCTGTGCCTCTGTGGAATGCCTTTGGTTGTACAGATTTACACGAAGCCCTTCACTTGTTCAAGGCAGAGAGAGCCCACAGACACTTAAATTCTCTCTGCTGTGTTTGTTAAACTGTGATCTTTCCTAGTGTGAGCCGTACTGTTGCTGCCTCGGTCAGCTGAGAAATCTTTGTCCTACTCTTCAAAAGGAAATAGGATTTCCCAATTTTTTTTCTAAAATCTTTGAATTCAAATTATTTTTTGAAGATGTGAATCTTTGTTCTCTTTTATTGCCTAAAGGAACAAGGAAAATTATATGAGTATGATTAATGTTTTAGAAGAAATTTTATAGAAACTCTGTAATTTATGGGTAGAATATAAAGTAGTTACAACTTTTTACAATGAGATGCTGGTCCCCAGAGTCAGTATTTAGGCAAAAATTGTCAAGGGTTTGTATATTCTGGGAAGGACTTGAGAATCTAATATTTTCATTTAAAAGAGCATAAATTAAAGTGGAGAAACAATACATCCCGTGTGGTTCTTCTCCTCCATCCTGCTGTTCACATCCCAAGCTGTGAGCATCCTTATGTTTCACCATGGTCTAGCCCTGGATGGTGAGCAAAGAAAAGGGAAGAGCAAGAGAATGAGAAAGAGTGAGAGATGTAGCAAGGGTGGGGAGAGAAAGTTCTAATTGAGGAGCAATCGAGTTTTTTTTTGGCTCATGTCATCTCAGTAAATATTTGTTGATCATCTTGCTATATGTAAGGTGTATCATAGTCCCTTGGCGGCGCAAATGAATAAGGGAGCATATTCGTTATCCAGGAGTTCACAGACTTGTGCGAGAGATGGATAAATGCATTTCTGACAACTACCAGGCTGATTCTGGTAAGGGCTGTTATGTAGACAACAAGAACGAGTGTGCACAGAGCTAAAAGAAGATGCTCCCAAAGAAGATAGACTGCTCTTTGCATTTTGTTAACTGTGTCCAAGGTATTGGCTCTTCTCAAGACCCAGTTTCTTCATTTGTAAATGGAGATAATAATGTCTACCTATCAGGGTCACTGTGAGGATATAGGCATGACGAATATATGCATAGATACTTATGTGTATTGACACAACGTCAGACACAGAGCAAGAGTTCACAAAAAGTAATTAAGTTATATGAAAGTCCAGAAAAAGGAGAGATTAAGTTCTACTGGGGGATTGGGGACACCCTCTTAGAGAAGGTGAGATTTTATTTTTGTCCTAAAGAATGAACACTTTCCTGGCAGGGGTCATGGAAGGGAAAGGCATTCTGGGCAGGTGACACTGTATATTCCGAGGTGGCAAAGTGCAGAGAAGGAGGACCCGGAGAGCGTCCAGGGGGACTTGGGTGGGTCTGTAGTGGGAGAGCAAGATTTGCAGCTTGTGGTCAGATTTTGGAGGGCGAGAGTGGGGAATACCAGTGAGGGCGTTCTTTAAGGTACTCAAAGGGAGAGATCACGGGGACCTGAACTAAGGAACTTCCAGGGCAGGTAGGAAAGGGAGCACAGACTGAAGAGCCTTTGTGAAGGATGGGAGGACTGATGAACTATGAAGGGTGAACTTGAAGGAGAAGCAATTTGTGGCTCTGAGGTTTTGAACCTGATCAACTGAGAAGGTGGTGGTTAATGCTCAGAGAATTTGAGATCTTTTTATTGTTGGCTTTTTACTTATTGTTTGTGGCAGCAAACCTTGGAAAATTTGACTGAAATTGCAAAGTAATGACTTTTGAATTGTGCCTTATGTTTACATAGCACATTCTGGATATTTATCCCATGATTGAATTAAGTAGCTGAGGATATTTGATATAATGCTTAAGTATTATTTTTAGTTCTTTGTTCTTTTCATCTATAAAATGGAGATTTACCCCTGGATTTATATCACAGGAGTTAATACATTTAAATCACTTAAGACAGTGTCTGACACGTACAAATGGTTTCCCATTATTATTTTTGGTTTTGCTGTTATTAAGTTGTATTAAGCTGCAGACCATATATAATGGACTGAGGAGGAAAATCCCCCAGCCCAGTTTTCTAATGGTGAGGGGGAGAGAAAAGAGATTTAGAGAACTCAACCCCTAGAGTGTTGTCTGTATGAATTTATGAGTCTCAGCCTCTGATCTAGAGTGGAGGAAAGGTCAGATCATTTTGGCATGTTTTCTCTTTTATTATGGGTTGATAGAGAGAAATAGAAACCTTGAAATAGAGGTACTTTCCTTAACTACGGATCATCCTAGTCCTTCATTGCTGTGGGACACTCACTTCTAATTAAGGGTAAATTATTTGGTCCTTTTAGATTCACTTCTTTTTTTTTATTAATTTTTTTTGTTTAATTACAGTTATTTGCAGCCTCTCCCCTTCCCTCTCCCTTCCCCTCCCGTCCCACCCCCCAAGATTCACTTCTTGAGGACATGGAATTTTTCATGGAGGAAGAACTGCCAAACAAGGGAGGGCCCCGTGAATAAAAGTCCTGAAAATAACAACCTCAGCACGTTTTCAGGGAACCAGAATATGAGCAATTTACCTCAAAATGACATTTTAAAAGGAATTCCCAAACACGAAGTTTGTTGTTGCACTTACAATTTCACCCATTCTGATAAAGTCAGTAAACAGAAGAAGAGGTTGAGGAAGTGAGCCTTTGGGAGCGCTGTTCCGTTCACCACCCACCCCTGAGCACCTTTCCCACCACCGTGTCGTCTGATCCTGTGAAGCAGTCACAGGAGTGCCCAGCGTTTGGCCTTCGTGGTGTGGAGCTGAAGATAATCCCCATTAGGGTGCCGGGGCTGAGAGGAGGAGGATGCTTAGAAGGTCCTCCTTAGAAGGATGCATTTGCAACTTGGGATCACAGATCATGTTGAAATTGAAATCAAAGATAAACTTTTACCTCAGAAAAATGTCTTCATGCAAATGCATGCAGAACGTTACATAGAAAATGTCAAGGGTTGTGGACTTTCTTAAGCTCATGTTGGGACAGGAACTGCACCTGTTTTGGGAAAGCTGACAGTTTCCCTAGGCTTTCTTTTTGCCAAGCCTGCTGTTTGGAGCTGACAGAGAGAGACAAAGAATAAATATGGTGCTTGGGAGTGAATTCAGTCCAGGGCTTGGTCCAAGTGACTCACTTCAGTGTTGTCCAGATCTCTCTTACTTTTTCCATTCCCTAAATACTTGGACAGTCTATGTACCAGTCATAGACTGTACCAGTCCAAAGTGCCAGGATGGTAGCTATGGTAACAGGGGACCTGATATTAGGGGACAGAGGGAGGAAGAATGGGGAAAGAAGACACATGGTCTGAGTGAGTGGGTCATTTCCTCTCTCTGTTCCATTTGGGTACATTTAACTGTTATAAGATATTTGAGACCACATATATTTTCAGAGCATCAAAATAGAAATTTTTTTGGAATTCACTCTGGTAGTCAGACCTTGCAGAAGGATTTCCACAGAGAAATCTCAGTCCAGTGCAAAATTTTGAGGGAGCTGGGAAGATTCTCTCTGAGAAAAATATTCAGTAAAAAAAAGAATAAATCGGCAGGGAAAAGGTAAAAGTGTGTAAACAGTAAAGGTAAGCAAAATGATTGCAGGATTTTATGATTAGGGGCAACTCATTTATCTCCTCTCTCCCTTTTAATGTGTACTTCATTTGCATGTAGTTTCACAAAGTAATTACCTCTGGATATAACCAAAGAATTTATGCAGAATTTGACATTGAATAGAAAGTAAACAATTACATAACTTAAATGTTCCCATCTCATAGCCTCTCTTTACCCATCTTTATTCAGTCAGCCAACCCATGTATTGAACACGGACCCCCTGTTCCCCTTTTTACGAGCGGGCGCACCATGGCTGACTCAGGGCTCTTAGGTGTTTTCTGCTCCCTTGGAAGGTCCTATTTTGGTAACCAAGTAGTAGTAACTACCTCTGGATATAGCCAAATCGTTTATGCATAATTTGACATTGAAAAGAAAGTAAGCGATCACACAATTTAAAATTGTTGTCTTGAAGATCATAGAGAAAGTAATGATACATGACAGAAAGCAAATGGTCACTGAGCTTATTAACTTTGTGACTTTGGGGAGATCACGTAACCGCACCAAGCCATGATATCCCTGCCTTTTTAGTAGAAGAAACAGGTCTGTTTGGGAGGTAGTCAATAACATAAAACAGCTTATTTATTCTTCAGAATAGAACCATGAATTAGGCACCATTATTGTCTCCATTTTGTAATTTTGAAGAATACAGAGATGTAGACAGCTTCAGGAAGTTGCTCAAGATTACCCAGATGGTAAGCAGCAGAGCTGGGGGGTTAAAATGAGGTGGCTGGCTCCAGAGGCCATGCTCTTAGCTTTGGTCCTTATTGGTTCATGGATTGGGTTCCATATGTAAATAGCAAGGGGGGACCGAAGAAAGAGGCACCCCACTCCAGTTTGGTAGGTGGTGGGTTTAATAAGCGAGGGAACTTACACATAAGTCTTGTCTTGGACTACCTCAGGACAAGTAAATTTCCACACTTGCCTGCAAGAATCTAAAAAGATTATATAGAGGCTTTAACTGGGTTTGGTCACATACCCAGTGCAGATGATCTCAACAACACGTTACTCTCTCAAGGCTGTGTCCTTGGAGCAGCTCCCACTGTAGGAGTGGCAGGCAGAGAATGTTTCACAGACAAGGGAGGGGCTGAGGAGACTCTGATGGCTGGGGTCCTGCTTGAGGGTCAACCAGCTGTTGATGACCTCCTCCAACGGTCCTCTACATCTATCTGCAATTAGTACAGGTTGAATGAAGCATTCTTAAAGACTAGAGCATATTACTTTAGAAAGAAGAACATTACATATGTGGTATATTCCCAGCATGTTGTGGGGGAAATTTTTCCTTCCTTTCTGGTATATGGCCAAAAGCAGTGATAGACATTTCTGTTCCCACAAGACTATTTACAAAATTATTTTTATTTATTTATACATGCACTAGTTGTTTCGTGTATGTGTTCTGACCAGGAATTGAACCTTCAACCTTAGCATATTGGGCTGATGTTCTAGCCAATGGAAGCACTCAGCCAGGGCCCCATGAGCCCATTTTTAAAAAGGGACTGTTTTGATGATGTTGTTTAAGTACACGTATGCTTTTAGAATATCTGAAAAACAATGTTTTTTCTTAATTTTCCTCAGAGACTTGACCTGGGCATTTTCTAAACTCTGTTTGGAGTCTAACATCATGGTCTAATAATATGTTCTAATAACAACTGATATTGTCCATGTTCCTAAAATTGAATTCAGCAGTTCAGGTTGCTGAGTCAGTAAATAAGTATGGTGAACGTAGTTATTCTCTTGTGTTAAAGGAGCCTCCTAATCAGCCAGTTTAGGAGGCCGGCCTTGTGTGCTGTTGCTCTTTCTCACATTTCCTATCAATGGTTATGTATAAAATACCTTTCTGTTTGTTTGTAATGTCAGCCTCTCATCTAATGTGATAATTTACCCAACATTAAAATGTATTTTTGGGAGAAGAGGATTATCTTGAAAATGGAATGAAATAGAGATTTAAAAACAAACAAACAGGCAGGAACAGGTGTCTAGGGAATACACTCCCACACCTTGCACAGAATTAAGGTACTACTGCCTGACTTGAAGGTCTTCGTTTGTGTTTTTGTGTGTGATACTATGATAGAAACTGTCATATTTCAATCCATCTATGCTTTGAATAATTTATTTCTGAATTTTCTTTCAATTTATTATTTTTGTTTCCATTATCAGATTTCTTTTCATACTATTTTTGAGGAAATCATATTCCTTGAGGGTAGGTACATTTTCTATCAGTCTAGTAGTTGGCATTGCCACTAAAATGTCTTTAAGAATTTAAATTTAGTCTGCAATTTTGCCACCATAATAGAGGATGTTTTGTGTGAAATTGAGAAAATGTTGAATTATTGCATAATTACTACCACAGAGATGAGAGATGTTATACTGAGGCTATATGTTATTCCAATTTTTAGATTGGGTCATTTATACAAACAAGTTCATACTATTCATTTTTAAAAGTCCAGCCATGACTACTTCAGAACATAATTCCTTGTCACTTATTCAAGCAAAGGATGCTCGTTGATTTCAGCAGGGACAGTGCCGTCCGTCTTCATTGAAATGAGAAGAAGTCCCAGACTGTGAGCAAAGTTCATCATGGCGCCCTGTCACCTCGGCCTCACAGTGTTCTTGCCTGGGGTAGTGGTGGGGTCTCACTAGTCCATGAGATGCAAAAAGGAAAAATATTTCTTTGGAGTCTGTTGAAATAAACCTTTACTGGTGTTTTGTTTCAGGACATTCAAGAATTGGCAATGTTCCAGCTGTTTCCATGCAAGAAACAACAATATTATGAATCACATTAAAACGCATTCTCGGTAGACTGTGTGGGCATAAATGTTAAGAGCTTTGGCTTTGCATTTTCAAAACCTCGCTTTTACAACTTACTAGCTGTACACCCTGAACAGGTTGTACTTAACTTCTCTAAGCCTCAACCTGCCCGTAAAGGGCCAGGGGAGGGCAGGGGAACAATGATATCTCCATCCTAGACTGTGATGGGATAAAACAAACGGTAAAGCATTTAGCCCAATGGCAGGGAGGGCACAGTCACTCGGCTTCTCCCTTCCCTCATCACCTTCACTACTTACTCTTTAACCCAGTGACTCACGCTTTTCCTGCCCAATTCGTTGTTAGGATGAAAGAGTCACCATCAGAAATGTTTGTAAAATGTCTTGAGATGCCCAGAAAGGTGTATCAGTCTATCCAGTGGTTATTTACCCTGCTTTTTGGACTGTCCTCTGGAGTGATCGTGTAGGTGCTGTTGTTTTTCTGCCTGTGGATCATGGAAGGGTTCATGCTACGCTTCAGATCAAGAGAATCCAGTCTCATTCTTGCCTTACATTTTTGCAAAGGTAGTAAGAATGGCATTCTTGAAATCCCATCTAGGAATATGTTTGATGGGTTTTAACAATTCTATAATGTTCTATTTTGGTTTTGTACTTTGAGGAAAGAACAGTCACATTCTATTCAAGGCATAGAGAAGTTAGAGTGACAAATAGAAATGAATAGCTATTTTTTGCAAAGTGATTTTTTTCATTCTGGTCAATTTATTTAGGGAAAAGTAATGAGATAGCCCAGTGTTACAAGAGAATATACAAATGTCTAGAAATGTCTAATGCCATTATGTCACCATTTGTCCACAATAGTTCTAGAAGTATTTGGACAAGGGGAGATATTGATCATTGAGTCTGATTCATTGATAGGCTTTTATAGAAATTAATGACATTGTTGGTTGGGTTAAGGGGTTATTTAAACATTCTATTATATAGTATATAGTGTATGTACCATATGGTATTTATATGGGAAGTTTTATGTATAATGCTATTGCCAATAAATTAGTTCATAATGAGATACCTTTTGTTCCTTTACCTTTGACCTCACTTGGAAGGCTACCTTTTAAAAATAGGAACTTGAGAGTTGTATTTGCAAGGAAGGTTTTTGGAGGATATTTATTGACTGTCACCATGTATCAGTGATGATTGTTGTAACGATCATGAAAAATGTACAGGCATTCAATAAACTCTGTTTTATGTTCTTTCGAAACCTCTAAAATCAATTCCAAACAGCATATGGAGAGCTAGAGGCAGTAATTTGCAAGACAGACTAAAGCAGAGTTGATTTCATTTGAGAAAGTGAAATATTAACAAATATCAACATCTTAATTTCTATGCCCTTGAAGCTACAGATACGGATAGTGTCTAATATAAACAATAAAATGACATATTTAATAAGATGTTCACACTTCAAATTTGTTCTCTTTTATCTTAAAACCAGCCATTGGTAATAGCTTTTTTTGATTTTTGTTTTAGCTGCATTAGAATGATTTAAATGTTTTCTACTCTGTCATCAAAATTTATTTACAAATTAGATCTCTAACAAAAGACACCAGCAGTGTTATGCCAACCCTTAGTTTATCTGATGGGTCAGTTTCTATCCCATGTGACCTGGTGGAAGCTGAAAGTAATGAGCAGTACAGGTGATGGAGGGTTGGAGGTTAACGAGATAAAAAATGGAAAGTGCTGAGCACTGTAAATGGTCTAGAGTTAGTGTTCCATTTGTAGGAGATTTTTATTGTAACTTATTATTAGGTTGATAATATTTTTTGTCCTCAATGCCTTGATAAATCTCCTCCTCATGACACACACACACACACATACACACTAACATTCAGAGCAAAGAAATTTGCCTTATTTGGATCTTCTTTTAAAGGGCTATCCCCTCTGTAATTTTTAATAAACTTAAGTAGTTCCATAGGAAAAAAATAAGATTTAATGAGCGTTAGGCTCTATTTATTTCTCCTCAGCATTTACTATCCTTTGATAATATCATATTTTATAGTATTAATATTAACATGCTTATTATTCTCTATATAAATAACTTTTAAAATAAAATCTATATATATTGTTTAAATAATATATCATTATAGTCTGAATTTTGTACGTGACATAATCATTAAGGGGACAGTTTAAAAATCTTCACATAGTTAAGCAGTTTTAAAGTCTTTTGTTATTTATCACAGTAAGAGGTAAAATATAGATTACATAAATTTTATACATCTATGATATTTCTCAACTATGTTTCTCTTACCTAAGCAATTCTAAAAATAATCTAGATGAACTTAATAAAAATATTCCTGTCTTGTCATTAGGTTTTATTATTCCAGAGTTTTTAAAATTTATTCCAGAGTTTTTTTATGCCATTTATTATTTGATACAGTTTTTAAAATTGTATTTTTATTCTTTGTATTCTAATATCTACTAAACTTGACATTGGAAACAGATAAGGCTTTCAGGTGCAATTATATTTGCCATTTTTAATCTATTTTTTCTTTAGAATATATTGTTATTATGTTGTTTTGAACATATAACTGCAATAGTATTAGTCATTCTCTTTTGTAATATCATTTTATCTATAAATTTATTCATTTAATATAATAGCAACCTTGTTAATCTGTTCTAATTTTTGCCATAAGAGAAACCTCCACTTTTTTTTTCTTTTTGTGTTTGCACAGAAATGACAGACTTTCAATTATCCCTCAGCTTTTGTCCACTTATATTTCAATTTTAAGTCTGTCTCTGACGGGCTTCACATTGTTTGATTTTTTTTATACCAGGCAGTGACCTATGCTTTATGTTGGAGTTTAGTTTCCTTGCCTTAAATGTATGTTTTAATTGATAACTTTCTACTACTTCCTTTGCCCTGTAAGCTTTTCTTCATTGTTGCCTCCTTTTATTCCATTTCATTATGACATTTCTGTAGCTGATTTTAAACTTTTCATTTATCATTGAAAAGATGATCTACCCATCTGACAGTATATTTGAACAACATATTTTGATACAATTGTTATCATTCCCTTTCACATACATTTAATTAAACAAGTTAATCTTGAATACCCTTTCAGGGGTAGTAGGCTGTCATAGACTGGTACATTTTATAAAATATTATTTCTATTTTATGCTTATCAAAATGTGGTCTAATTAACTCTTCAATGGGTTATTTCTAACCACTCCTTTTATTAATCTTGCAATCTATCAGTTCTTAATAGTTATCTTTCATTGTTTTAAAATCTTTGCTTCTCTTTTTTGGAATATTTCTAGCTGTGCCACTTCACTAACAACTTTTTTTCAGGTTTTTGAGATTTTTCTATCATTTTAAACAACTATCTTCTTATCTTTAAAAAGAAAAATTATCTTTGCTAGACTCCGTTCTTTTATAATGCCTTGTCTTTCCTTAAATGTGGAGAGATGCATATTTGGAACGTCAGGGCATTCTCCCTGATGTTTCTACCTGAGTCAGACGAGTTCTGTTCCTTAGGCTCCCAGTCTCCGGACAACTACGGCGCAGAGGTAGAAGAGACAGACAGAGGGGAGCAAGCGTAAGCAGCCGCACCAACTGTTCTCAGCTCATCCAAGCCTCATTTCTATTATACGTTCTGTCATCTGTAAGGAGGAGCCTGCCCCGTGCTCCGTGGATCCCCGACGTAGGGCTCTCCAGTCTGTGCCGTTGTAGCTGTCCGAAGAGGACATGCTGTGGCTTCTTCCCACATGGTGGCCTGGAAAAAACTCTTCCCTTTCTTTGGGGGACTCATGACAAAGTTGATATACCAGGCATTGCCTTCTATTCCTAATAATCCAGATATGTACATGTTATAAAAGTAATAATATTCCTCAGCAGAGGTCTCTGGTGGAAATTTGACCCACAGTATCGCTGTATGAGTCTGTCCAAGTGTCTGCGTCCAGGAGGGAGCCTTTGGAGGTGACATAATGGGCCCCTGGATAAAGGGTCAGCAGGTGGAAAATGCCACGCCAGCCTAACACTTGGTATTTCACTTCTCGGAGGAAACTACATGATCCTGCATATTATATTTAATATTTCCATTAAAGTCTTCAGTTGTTGAGAAACAGATAAAAGTTGAGGAAGTAACATTTTTTAAAAAATTGGAATATAATGAAAAAAGTAATTTTCATTATGACAAAAATGCCAGGTCTAATGAACACTGTGTAAAGCTTATAATTTACAATTTCATTCTGGCTGTGCTGGAACAAAAATTTTCGGCAGTGTAATCATCTATTGGCTGTGCTGTTGGAAGAGATTATACACTCACGGCAATCAGCCCTGATTTAGTTGCATAGAAGTTCAAGTTCACCTGGGCTGCACTGCTGAACAGCCTGGGTCTCAGGCAGGTGCTTCCTTGGTCTCAGGCAGGTGCCAAGCAATGTTGGAAAGCAATATTTGACACAGCGTAGTCCCTTGTACATTCTCCACATGAATAAGAAGTGAGGAAGAGAGGCCGGGTGATCAGTGGAGAACTGGATTTGGAGCCAGACAAACTAACGTCACGTGGCACTCTGCTGTGTGCTCGGAAGGATCTCGAGAGAGTCACGGTAACCTTGTTAGGCTGTTTTCTTAACTGTAAGACTGAAGGGGGTTTGTTGGTATCAAATGATTCTTCCACAAAAGTTCTTCATGAACCAGAAACACTGGACTCACTTATGACATTGTTAATGTGATTGCTAACCTATTCATTAATTGGTAAACAAGATGCCTGTCTGGAAACCAGGAAACGTGTCTGGTGCAGAGTATGCACACTGTACATGTTAGTTAAGTGAACCTGAGAGAAAGGAAATACATTGTTTTAAAATAAATATATTCGATGATTTATTTTATGGAGCAGAACTAGACTATAGGTAAGAGATGAACAGAGTATATATTTTGAAGAAGGGGCTCATTTGCTTTTCTGCAGGTATATGGTTTAGAGTTTGTTGCTGGCAATCTTAGGTGCAGAAACTTTTTTTTAACCCCTATAAACCTGTCTCTGTTAACTGTATTAATACCATATTAGACAATTTAGGGAACATTTTAAAAATATTTTTATTTATTTATTTTTATTTTATTTATTTATCTATTTATTTTTAGAGAGGGGGAAGGGAGGGAGAAAGAGAGGGAGAGAAACATAAAAGTGTGGTTACCTGGCTTGCAACCTAGGCATGTGCCCTGACTGGGAATCGAACTGGCGACGCTTCGCAGGCCAGCGCTCTATCCACGGAGCCACACCAGCCAGGACAATTTAGAGTCTTAATGAATGACACTTCAAGTCCACTTTAGATTTATCCAGGCTAAGAAAAATCCTCACGTACACTGTGTTATTATTCAGTGCAAAATATAAAAGAATCTGGTATAAGTTTATTTATTGACATTTCTGTAACCTGTAAAGGGGACTGCATTCTCGTTCATTTCTTGCTGGTTGATTTCACTGGGTCCCCAGGGGTATACCAATGATTTTCAATCTTTCCATTTCATGGTACACATAAACTAATTACTAAAATTCTGTGGCACCCCCAAAAATGTATTATATTTTTTGCCGATTTGACAAAAAAATAGGCATAATTTGGTTCAATCACACCAGGTGGCTATTACCGTGGCACGCTGGTTGAAAGTTGCTGGGTTCTATAAGAGAAGCAGATCATCAGCTGGATGCCTGGGCAACTGGAAGAAGAGCAGGTGCTTTTGTAGGGATGTAGCTGTGTATAAGGTGGTCTCAACAAGAGCAAAAAGTACAGACTTGAAGAATTGCCTTATTTGTAAGCATTATGTTAACATAGGGTTGATTTATTAAAGCTCATGGAATGCATGTGCATTTATTTAAAGAGCCGGGAACCAGGGAAATAACTACACACAAGAAATTGTCCCTGTCCCCAAGGGATTCTGTTTTAGTGGGAAGACAGACATTCAAGGACAGTTACAGGGCACTAAGCCCTGAGGCTGTGGGAGCTCACTGGAGGGACACCAGCCTGGCCTGGAGAAGGGGCTGTCACAGGAAAGGTTTGTTAGAGGGAGTGACATCCACACTGGGACTTGCAGGGCCAGGAGGAGTTAAAGTTCAGTGACCTGTGACCTGCTAGAGTTTATTCCAGAAGATGAGGTGAGCCAGTTAGGTGTTACCCTTGGGAATTTGAAACCTGAGAGGGAGCTGTGAGGACTGTAGGGCAGTGTGTGCAGACGAGAGGAAAGGAGAGGCTGGAGGAAGCCCACATGGCCATGATCCAGTCTCAGTTACGAGCAAGCGTGAGATGCGTGAACAGAGAGAGGAGGTGGATCAAGTGCGCAGAACAAAGCAGGGTGGTGGTGGCCCAGAGACAGGAAGAGAGAGAGAGAGAGAAAGAGAGAGAGAGAGAGAGAGAGAGAGAGAGAGAGAGCTAGAGAGAGCTCCTGGATGGCTGCCCAGTCCAATTTCCAAGATGCCTATAGATCTATTATTTCCTATCCTTGGCTTCTAGGAGATTCCTCTATTCTCAAAGCAACCTCATCTTTACTTGAATTAATTTGAATAGGTCTTTGTGCTTTATGAACCAGATGATCTTGAACTCGATGGGAGACCCACCAGAAATTCTACTGGTGTCTCTTTTGAAACAGTCCTGCATTCTCTATTCCCAGGCGCTGCAGCAGTGTGCTTCAAGGCTTTGGTGAGTCAAAACCCTGCAGTGCCCTCATGGGGGAGCCACACCTCTTGTCTGGACCTTCTCCCTCGCTCCCGTGGTTCCAGAGACTCTTCTGGGCCCTCCTGAAGGAATGAGTTACCGAGAAGTACCACCCTCTATCTTAACAACTGAGAATTGCCTGTGGCTTCCTATTGCGAGGCCAGTGACCCAGGGCTTCAGCCTTGTTCCAAATCAGTGCAACCTTTGTTTTATACTTTTACTTAAATGCACTTCCTTTCTTGCACACTCTCATCACTTGCTTCTAGTGCTTTTTAAGCACTGTGGTCTGTGCCCTTGGTCTCGATGCCTTCTCAGTAGTTACTGGAATCTGCCATGACTCCACTAAAACTTGAGCTGTGACTGTCAGCCCTTCTCAAGGTGATGCTGTTGCAGCAACATTGTCTTTCGACCCTTACAAAGTCACCGGGAAATTAAATCTGAGTACTAAATTTAACTCTTGAACATCAGTTGTCGAGGTTATTGAAGTAATAATCCCCCAACATAGAAAGCACTACTTTTTTTCCTTCTAAAAGTAGAATCGAGCAAAAAGATAATGGTTACTGGTTACTGCATGATGTATCATAATGCCAGTGAGTGAGGAATAGGTGGGTGGGTGGATGTGATATCAGTCAGTATGAAGACAACCTTAGTGAAGCTAATGGAACATTCCCAGTGAGAACAAGATCAGAATAAAATATCTTTGCTTGCAAGAAGGGGAAACCCCTATCCAGCTGAAGCTGTGATTTGATGAACTATATTAGGCAGAATCTAGAGCCTGAAGGTGATAAAGAATTAGTCCGTGCTAGACCCCATGTCTTCTGGCTTGTGAAGTGACTCCTGAGATAATCAGGAAAACAACTTCTCTAACTCTACACGTATCACCTACTTGCCTAGAAATCCAAGAGTTAGGCAGGACCCTGGGGCTCATCTCGCCTAGTCCAGCATACTGTCTGAAGCACTTGTCCTCACGCTAACATCCCTGAGTAGCCAGCTTTTCCACAATCCCCAGCTCAGGTTGCCCATCAATGAATCGATTCTCTTCTTCCACAGCTTGAAGTCCCTCGCCATACAGTCTCTTCTGGTATCACTGCAATGTCTGGTCGCCTGTGCCAGAAAACAGGAGATGCCTTTGATCATTTCCTTTCTTCTCCTGTAAGTTAGCATCAGAGTCCTGCTCGTGTTTTGCCCTGTTTCTCTGAAGCAGCTTTTCTCCTCTCCCTTTCTTTCTGTTCGTACCGGGTACTGCTGTCGAGACCTTCATTATGTTGTGCTCCAATAATAAGTTTCACGTCAGATCGATCTTTCTGTCTCATGGATTTTGTCAGAGCTCTTCTCCTCAAAATCTTCTCCAGAGAAAACTGCAAAAACAAGTTTTATTGTGCCACCTGGAATTTAAGGCTCTGCACAGCTTGCTACAAATGGCAACCTCTTCAACTTAATCTCATAATTATTGCTACAATGTAGTACACAGTCTGAACTCTATTTTTACTATTCTCAGAAAAGGTCACGTTTGTTCACAATATAAAGGTTTTTTATTTATTTTTAATTAAAAAATTTCAATTACAGTTGGCATTCAGTATTACACTAGTTTCAGGTGTAAGCATTGTGGTTAGACATAGAAATAACTTACAAAGTGAGCCCTTGATCAGTCTTGCACCCGCCTGACACTATATATAGTTGCTACAATGTTATCGACTGTATTCCCTGTGCTTTATATCCCCATGACTATTTTGTAACTGCCGATCGGTACTTCTTAATCCCTTCAATATGAAGCCTTTTGAATTCAGTGTCTCCTGCTGGGCCTGACCCTGTCCCGTCATCCCAGCTATCTCAATTCTGCCTAGAAGACTGATAGATTTTCTCACACTCCTCCCTTCTTCATTTATCTCTCATTTCTTGAACTCTTTTGATACTTGGTGTTGGTGAACACAAATCATTCACTATGTAGTGTGAGTGTTTATGTGTGTGTGTGATTACCACCGCTGGAGCATAAGCCTAAGCAGATGAAGGGCAGGCTCTGCACATCACTTAAATAGAGTGACAGCTCTGGTTCTATTTGAGAAGAGAAGTGCTGATAGTAACATTCTTTGGTTGGTTCTAGAGAAGGTGGTTGACAAAGAAATGAGATGTTAAGAATGTTCAAGAGCAGAGCGTAGGTGATAGCTAGTGCTAGCTGAGACCTAGAGGCACTTAGAAGCATCTGTGCTAATTTGGGAATGTGGAGGGCAAACATAGGGGGCAGCCTTGGCAGTCAGGTGAGACCGTGAACCCCTGGGCAGTAGAGCGGCAGGAGCTGGGGTGGAGGGAGGGGCCACACACGAATCTTAAGGGTGTTTGATATCGAGACTGGAATCCTTGACAAACTCAGACAGTGTTCTTCCACAAGAAGGAGGCAAGAATATGAAACAGACAAACCTGCTGTGTCTTCATAGAAAAAAAGGGGGTTTAAGTGAAAAAATCAGAGAGGTCCTTTGGTTTTGAGCAGTAACATTCTGACATAAGACAAACAATTGATGTTCATGTGTATTTTTTAAAATTGTTATTTTTACCTATCGTACGCATGCCCCCCTGCTGAGGAGATATTTTGGGCTCTTGTTACTTCTTTCCTGAAAATGCTTCTCAAAGACAAAAGAACAGCGCTCTGATTATCATTTTGAACTGAATGCATTTAAAAATGGAAAAAATTTTTCTTGATTAAAATTGTAATTTGAATTTTAAAGGCCACACAATTTTATGAAATGCCAGTGCATGGATGGCAATTGTCCCCCAGTCTCCTCTTCCTTTTCCTGTCTATATATTCTTCTCATGAATTCCTCTACTTTTTTTCTGATTAACCCCCCAAAATGCATGACTAAATTGTTTAAGCTCCATTTCCGGCTTTTTTTTTTTTTTTTTTTTTTTTTGCTGTACATTCTATTATCTTGGCAAGTTATTTTAGTGGATCTTCTCCCATTAGAAGAATTTATGGTAGAAAATTGCTTTTGCTTAAAAAAATAGACCCAGCAGGGTAGAAATTTAAGCTAATCACTTAGTTTCTGAAATTTTAGCAGAAATACACAAGATGATTAGTTTGAAATGTAATCATAATCAATGAGTTAAAAAAAACCACAACCTTGAGTTGCTGATTATAGCCAGCTCAAATAGACCCCCTAAAATGTAATTTGCTTTTGGAGTGATTCCAAATGGATTCTTTCTGCTTACATTTCCAAAATTTCCCTGTGCTGTGTCAATATTTCAAATAGTATTGAAAACATTTATTACCACTGATCTGACTCCAAGTGCATTGAGTGTAGGTGGTATGTCGACTTTTCTGAACACTATATACATGGATTGAAAGGAGACACCAGTTTAGAGAAACGCATAGTCCTGATTCTTTCCAGCACACCTGCAGCACTCTAGTCCTTTCCCAGCTAATGTTTATATTTTTAAAATTTATTTTTATCTGTGGATAATTTCAGACATACATGAAGGAAGAGAGAGCAACATAGCAAACCTCAGGGTACCCAATACTCAACTTCAAGAATGATCAAGTCACAGTCATCTTGCTTCATCTCTACTCCTGCCTACTTTCTCCTTCCCCTGCACTGAATTATTGTGAGACAAATTCCAGACGTTCAAGTCATTCCACATGTAAATACTTTAGCATGAGCTCTAAATTATGATTCCTCCCCAAGTCACGTTAATATCATTACCACATCTAAAAAAAATGGAGACCATGGATTTCCTTCATCAAACACCCAACTCAAATGGCCTGTTTTGTGTCATGTGGTTCTTATAGTATATTTATTAAAGTCAGGATCTAAACAAGGCCCACATGCTGTATCTGGTCAATATGTCACTTAAATCCCTTTTAATTGTAGGTTCCCCCTTCCAAGCTCTTTTCTCTTTCTCTTGCAATACATTTGTTGGAGAAACAGGAAATTTATTCCTGTAAGTTTTTTCACAATGTGGATTTTGCCAATTGTATTCCCATGTTTTTATTTACGATCTTGCTGTATGTCTCTTTCTCAGGAAATTCTTATCTGAACAAAGCAGGAACCCATCATTTGCTCTTATAGTGCTTTTTTCTTCAAAGCAATTACCTTTGTAACATATATTTTATATAACTTTACTTATTAATTTATTCAATGTTTTTTTAAAAAATCTATCTTCTTCTTGCACACCACTTAATAGTAAGCACCTAACTTTAGCAACTAGCTTGTACAAATGTACCAAAAAATAATCAGTAATATGTGCAACACAATGAATTTAATGATTGACCTAATGAATTTAATGAATTCTATACTCTTACCTTCCTAAATATTATTTAATAAAAATGAGGTGATAAATTGTATTTTAGTTATTCTTCATCTCATCCCTACCTCCTGGCCTTCCACTTATGGCAACTCTTAATGGCCACTGCCCTGTGGCACCAGAGCCCGGGAATGCATATTCCTCTGGGGGAGACGACAAAGGACATGTGAAATTTAGTCACCTTCTTTCCGGTGGTCTTGATGGCCTTGGCAGTCTGCACTGTTTAGCAGCCTTCAGGAAGATTTTTCTCAAAATGAAAAATAACTCTTTGTTTAAAAAATGATGCTTATATACATGTGGTATTCTGTGCAGTCTACCATGAGATAATATCACAGACCAGGTGACTTAAACCACAGGAATTTATTGTCTCACACTTCCAAGTCTGCAAGTCCAAGATCCATGTGCTGGGAAGGTTGGTGTTTGGTAAGACTCTCTCCCTAGCTTATAGACATCCACCTTCTCACTGTGTCTTCAAATGGCCTTTCCTGTATGTACCTGAACAAAGCTCTCTGGTGTCTCTTCTTCTAAGGATGCCGGGCCTATTGGATTAGAGCTCTGCTCTTATGGTCTCATTTAACTTTAATTCACATACAGTCACATTGGAGGTTAGGGCTTCAGCATACAAGGGGAAACAATTCTGTCCATAACAACTCAGTAATACATTCACTGGGGATCTGGGTCTAAACTGAACCAATTCTCCTAACTATTAAACTTTTCTTCCTTTTTAATTCTTACTGATAGGTGACTCATTTTAAAAGGCTTTATCAGGGATTGAAAGATCAGGACCACCTTACCTATAACATTATTTTATCTGTGTCTACCAGCTCTAGGGGCACTGGATCAAGCATATATGAATTAATTTTTTCTGTGATCATCTAATATGTAAATTAAACATTTGATTTAATATAATGGTTAAATGACATAATTTTAAATACTAAAAACAAAGTTAAAACATACAGAGGAAAAGCAGGGATAAAGTTAGAACTAAGATTTGGTCCTGACTGGCATGGCTCAGTGGGTTGGGCATCATCCTGCAAACCCAAATGGTCAAAGATTTGATTCCCAGCCAGAATACACGCCTGGTTGTGGGCCGAGCCCCGGGTTGGGGGTGTGCAAGAGGCAACTGTGTGATGTTTCATTTCACAATGGCATTCCCCTCCCTTTCTTTCTCCCCTCCTTTCCACTCTTTAAAAATAAATAAATAAAATCTTTTTAAAAAAAGGAACTAAGAGTTGCATACAAAACCTAATGTATACTTCTGAAAATTTTTGTAAAGTACTTAAAATATACTTACTTAAAAGGAACCAGAACATAAACATCTATGTAGATAAATTTATAAATGGGCCTTTTAAAATGGTATAAAAATATCCTCTAACATACTCAGACATGTCAATTAGTTATATGGCCCAAAGCTCAATTCTTACCTTCTCAGTAACCCAGACTCTGACCACCTTACCTAAAATGCATTCATGCCCCTTCTCCTCAGCTCTTCCTTTCTTCTTTTTTTTTAAAAAATATTTTATTTATTTATTTTTAGAGAGAGGGGAAAGGAGGGAGGAAGAGAGGGAGAGAAACATCAATGTGTGGTTGCCTCTTGCATGGCCCTCACTGGGGACCTGGCCCGCAACTCAGGCATGTGCCCTGACTGGGAATCGAACCAGTAACCCTTTGGTTTGCAGCCCACGCTCAATCCACTGAGCCACACCAGCCAGGCCAGCTCTTCCTTTCATGGCTTTATTTCCTCCACAATACCTATCATTTCCAGAAATATCATATAATTTATTGATTTTGTTTGTTTGCCTCCTTCAACTTAGAATGTAAGCTCCGTGAGCTCAGGGTTTGTGTCTGGTTTGTTCCTTGCTGAACCTCTGGCCTCTAGAGCAGTGCTTGTGACCTGTCAATCAGCTTTCAGTAGCCAGATCTTTTCTAATGTAAACTAAATATGACTTATAAAGCAATGCATCAGAATTATCTGGAGGGCTTGTTACAGCACAGATTGTTGAACTCTGCCCCCCAAATTTTGGATTCTGTAGATCTGGAATGTGGCCTGAGAACTTGCATTTCTCATGAGTTCCCAGATTATGCTAATGCTGGTGGTAGAGAAAAAACACACTTTGGAAAACACTGATTTAAAGAAACCACAACTCAATAGCATCATGAAATGATGGGGATGGATATGAATTATTAGCATCTGACCTTAGCTCATGGCTTAGTACATCTGCTATATTGTAATTAACCTGCGGGAGCAAATGTAGTGGAGCACAAGATTTGTAAGGCAGTAAGTGGTTTTCTTGACTCCCTCTCAACAAATTAAGGAGCACGCTGAGTCCCCACAGGCTGCTGTCATTCGGGTGTGTTAAATATGGACTTTCATGATGGCAGCAGATTCACATAAGGCAAGTGCTGGTCCTCCCCAGAGCTTTGTTGTTAATGTAGTGAATGAATGGAAATAGCCTTTGGAAGGCTTGGCTTTTCTTTTGGTAGAATCTTTAAAAAAATTTCTAATGCAACATGAAAAAAATAGCATTCTAGTTATTGAGATAGTAATTTAGCCTTTCTAAGGTGGCTTTCATCCTGAAAATGCTTTGCAAACATGCACTAATGCCTTAGGCAATCCTTGGAAGCAATTTATACTCTCTACATTTTGTTCTTTTAGAGGTTGGAGACAGGTGTGGATTCTATTGCGTGTTTCTGTGGTCTGACCTCTCTCCTTTTTGGTCTGTTTATACACTGGAAGGGAGATGGAAATCAGGTCTTAAAGTCAGATTCTCCTGCTCTTTGGTAACCTCCTGAAGCAGGTTATTTCCTGCCTCAATTGATATCTGACAATCCTATTTTTTATTTGCAATGATTAGTTATTAAGGCAATGATCTTAAGAACTCTGACTCTGTTTATCATCCAGGAGGAGGCAAACTTAATAGGGAAGCAGAGGTCTTGCTTTTATGGACATTCTTCTGTGTTAAAAAAAACAGTAAGTGAGATATATGCAAAATTTTCAGCAAAATAAGCACAACTATGTTGCCCTAGAAATATTTTTCAGTAACATGCTCACTGTATTCAGTAATATTGGGTTAAATTTATCTTATAACTCCAATGTTATTAAATTTTGAGACAGCAGAAAATCTATCACCAGAAAGAACTTCTTATTGGACGAGAAAGCACACACAGAATCCAGAGGATCAGGCAAAATATTTCACCTGTAGGTATGCCAAATCCACCTTGAGCAGCAGGGGAGGGCAGCTGCTCTTACCAGTCTTTCCTCTTTCTTCATTCACTTAGTATTTTTTTGAGTGCCTAGTACAGGCTAAGTATTTGTCTAGTTTCTGGGTTTAGAGCAATGGACAAAACAAAGGTTCTGGCCTTGTGGACTTAGATAATTGCAGAAGGGAATAATTCATAAATAAAACTGTATGTGTTTATCAGAATTAAGCATCGATAAACTCTGTGTAGACATCAAGACAGAGCTCTCCAGTAAGATGATATGTGGCAGAAGTCCAGAAGGAAGTGTGAAAGTGAGCCACTTTGATATTTGAGAGGAGAACATTCCAGGCAGAGGGAAATTAGGAGCCAGTGCCCGGAGGTAGGAGCATGGCTGGCATACTCAGGAGCAACAGGGAGTGAATGGGCTGCGGTGGACTGAGTCAGAGTGTAATGGTACTAAAGGAAGTCAGAGGGACATGCGAGTATGTGGGAAGATACAGGTAAGCCCCTTGACTTTTTTTATTTCCCCGTAAGCTATTTGGAAGGTTTGCATAAGTAGAAGATCCAAAGAGTAGATATTTAAATTTTATAAGACATTGTCTGGAATTAAGTAAAGGAACTAAGATATCTGCCCTGGGTAGTGTGGCTCCATTGATGAGTGTTGACCTGCGAACCAAAGGGTCACAGGTTCAATTCCCAGTCAGGGCACATGCCTGGCTTGCAGGCCAGGTCCCTAGTAGGGGGCGTGCGAAAGGCAACCACACACTGATGTTTCTCCCTCTTACTTTCTCCACCTTTCCCTTCTGTCTAAAAATAAATAAATAAAAGATTTTAAAAATAATAATTAAAAAAGAACTAAGATAGGTCAGATTTTCTCTAGAATGGTGATTTTCAATTGGTATGCTGCAAGAGTTTTTAAAACATGCAGTACCTGACTATTTATTTAGTCAGGGGCATGGGCCTCTTTTCCTTTGGGCTGTCAAATAAACAACGGCAACAGCCAACACTACAATAGCTGTCCTCTGTGAATGAATCAAAATTATACCTATTGTTTGTCAGATTGGCAAAAATATATACTTTTTGATGTGCCACAGAATTTTAGAAATTAGTTTATGTGTGCCATGAGATGAAAAAGGTTGAAAACCGCTGCTCTGGAATAATTGCAGATTGAATATAGGGGTTGTTTCAGACTTGTTATTTTTTTCATAGCACTAGAAATTTAAGAGCCCCAGGGTAGCTTCTTATTTATCACAGAAGAGCTCAGGTTGCATCTCTAAGGACTGTGACCGTTAAGAGGAATCACCATGAAAATTTGTGTTTAGGACTTGGATCATCCTGTGCCTTTTCAGGATCTCTTTCTCCTACTTCCATTGTACAAGCACTATGACTGAACTTGAACACATCATGCTAACAATGATGAAAGAATTTAGTGTTGGATTGAGCAATACATTTTAAAATAAACTAATTTGTTGTTGGCCATTTTGATTGGAATAATCACCCCATTGAAATGTATGTATAGTAGAGATAAAGGGAATTAAAATTATGAAGGCTGATTATTCCATTTTCTTCTATGAATAGTTAATGTTGTACCCCAGGAGTACCGTAGACTGAAAATGCAATCAGGTTTCCTTTATGATCCTTAGAGATTTGAGCTGAACTAAGCATGCTGGTTTGCAATAAATAGTGACATAAATCAGGGAAATAGCCAGTCTAATTTTGATTGGCAGAATTAATGTCATTGGATCTATTTTTTATAGTTCTCTATTTCTTAGGTCTCCTAATGTGGCTTCCCTGTATAACAAGAAGAAACATCATTAAATTTTAATTATGAGTAATTTATTTGGTATTGGTTTTTTCATTACATTCTCACAGGGTGTCTTGAGCTGTGGGGTTATTTTTATTATGTATTTTACAGTCGTATGGCCTACTTGTAAGTAGAGAAACTTGGGTGGGCTTGGGGGCATGAGAAAAGAGGTGACTTGCCTACTAATAATCAAAACAATGATATATCCTTTACTCATGGTAGGGGACAGGAGAACCCCCTTTAGAAAGGTGATTTGAAGTCTTTTTTTCCCTAGTAGAGGTGACCAGCTGTCCTAATCCATCCACCCATCCATCTATCCATCCATCCATCCATCCATCCATCCATCCATCCATCCATCCATCCATCTTCTCTCCTGTCATTCCCCTTGTAACCAATACAAATCATAGGTTATAACTCTGGGACCAGGAAACAGGCCAAATTTTTAGGTCCATGTTGGGATGAACATGCAGCCTGACCAATGGAGGTTATCATCAGTGAAAACCTTATGGAAATAGTGGGAGTGGGGCTCATGCTCGTGCGTGTCCTCTAGGGAGGTGGTTGTATTTGTCTCAGGAATCTCTCATCATAGCTGTTTTCAGCCTTACTCTTGATGAATTTCTGTGCTCATCCATATTACATCCTTCCAACAGTTTCCTCACCAAAAGAGCAGACATCTGACAGACACATGGAAATTGTCAGACAAACATGTCTCTCACCACACATGTGCATGAACACACATGAGTGCCTGACACAGTTTTCTCAAATGGTTGATCCCTTTTACATTTCCACAGCAAACTATGAGAATTCCAGTTTCCTAACAACTTATGTGCTTATTGGTCATTTTCATTTCAGCCAATCTAACAGGTATGAAGTGGTATCTCTTTGTGATTTTAATTTTAATTGCCATTATGATTTATGATGTTGAGCCAGTTGACAAGCATGTTTATTTGCAACTCATCCTTGCCACACTACAGAAATCTTGATTTGTTCAGTCTTTATTTTTATAGTATTGAAATACTTATCACCTTCTAATATGACACATAATTTAGTTGGCATTATTAATAAGCATTATAGTTGCTTATTATCTGTTTCCCTAACCATCTCCTTTACAAACTAGAATGTTGGCATGGAATTTTTTCATGTTTTGCTTATTGCTATAGCCCAGAGAATCTAGAATAGAACCTGGCATTTATTTGATATTGGATGCATATTGGTTAGAAGGATGAATAATTATCAGTCCTTTAGTATTAGGGGCACCATTGTTGAGAGTGGGAAAGTTTTCAAGAAGACTCACGCAAAAGAAGTGAAAGGGGAGGGTTTTGTCTATTATTTCCCTCCATCATCCATCCTTGTGCTTTCTGTGTCTCTCATAGGCAGAGGCCGGCTGTCTGAGTAGCATGACTAGTTGCAGCTACATATATAGTTGTATGTAATGAACCATATGGGGATCCACACTTGGAAAACTTGATGGAAGTGAAAAATTACTATAAATATGGCAATGTAATCAAGTAAAGCAGAATAGCTTTTATGGGAGATATATATGCAGGGCAATGCCTTTGTAAGCAATAAGCAGTGAAGTATAAGACAAAATGCTAGATATTATGCTGAGTGTGGCAAATAAGGATAGAGAGTCAGACCTAATAGCTGCCTTGAGAAGACTGCCTTGCCCTACTTTCATCCCATTCACTCTACTGCGCATACGATCTATGCATGTCCTCCAGTAAGTTCATACTCTTTCGCGGAGCATTCAGAGCACTTCACAATCCAGAGCAATTACATTTATGGTCTTTCTAACTTAACAAGGTAATAGGAAAAGAGGATAATTTCAAGTAGAGCCATAAAGAGAGTTAACCTTTATGGAAGATGAATATTGAAGAGATATTTATTCATTGTATTTATTTCTGTTGTGGCAAAGAAGGTAAATGGATGTCCTAATAAAGATCTATAAATAAATGATGATTTCTTACCTAGAAAATGATGACAAGTTGGTCTTTTCCACTGAGAACACAGCAGCAGGACATGTTTAAAATGTGGCAATAAGGATTTATCTCCGATACAGAGAGATTTTCTGTTCGCCAGGCACTGAGATGACTTCTTGAGAGAAGTTATAAAATCTGCTAATGTGGAAACTTTTCTCTTTAACCTCATTCTGTCTGGAATAGTTTATGTCAACATTTTTTCAAAGTATGCCTAGCATTTTATGGACTGTTAAGGGAAGTTGCTCAAAGCAAAGATTCTGTTGTCAGATGCATTTCAGCAACATGAGGTTTAACAACGTAGAACAGACTTCTCCCCTGAGAGGGCTTCACGGGCCCTTGTTCTGTGCTCTGTGAGTTTCTGGTGGAGGTGGGGGCATGTTTCATGCAGCGCACTTCTAAAAGTTATTCGATCATATAACCCATTTTTAGAGTCTCTTGTTAGTACTCTGTGTTACTTTGAAGGTGGCTGATAAATTAAGTGGACTTTTGTGCAATGTTGAAAATTTTTCTTACTTGTGAAATTCCTACTTTTAAAAACAACAACAAATATCTCCCCAGAGCTATCCTTTTTAAGAAACCACCTAGTGTTTTTCTTAGCAAATATTATTGGCACATCTTGCTAGGACTTCACCAGCCTCTATGGGGTGTTGGGGAAATATTTTCTTTCTTTCCTTTTACTCTTTGTGAAGTGGTAGTGGGAGGGCATTGAAGCTGTACAGTTTTGGAACAGGTGGTGGTACATAGTTCACTCGGCTTTGCTCACATATTGGACTTTAACAAGTGAAGAATCCATGAGTGTCATTTAAAGAAAAGTTATAGAACAAACAACTGGCATTAGATGTTTAATATGGAAAAATACTCCAGTGCCCATCTTTTAATGTAACTATAAACCTGGGAGCAAAAATATATTCTGCTTTTCAACATAAAAAAATAAAAATAAAAATAACACCTATATACAGATTCCTTGGGAATAATTGTACAGTTTTAGACATTTTCCAGTGAGCCACAGTGGAGTGACAGCAATGAGTGTTAAGGACCAGAAAGAGATTTGTGGAATCTTAGTCCTCATTCTGGTTTCCAAACACAGTAGTTTTGATAATAACATAGAGGGAGAGCCTATAATTATAATCATGCACATGAACTTTGCTACTATGATGAGTGAAACTCTGAAGGCTTCTCATAAAATAAGAGGTAAGTGAAGGCCATTATGAGATGGTATAATTTGGGGGTGATAATTTCACTTAAAGTAGCTTGCTTACCACTACATGAGAGTTTATCCATGAAAAGTGAAAGCACCACCTTACGGAACTCTTCACATATTTATTTTTACAGTGGTAAGTTCTCAAGTTCTTGAGTGAATCCTTCAGGAGTTACATAAATATGAATGGAAAAAATATATAGGGGAAAGTTACCTCTGCATCTGCTTAACTATTGATTTGAAATGAGGAAAAAAATAAAAATAAAAGAGAAACAAAAGGAAATGGGAGAGACCATGAGGGAAGGGGTCCACAGAACGAGGTGAGGTAGTGTCCAGGTGGTCATCTACTTTAACATTGTGTTGAATGTGTGTGAGGTTAAGGGACCTTTGTACTCTAGAGGGGCTTGGTTAGTCAGCATGCAAAGTACCCCAATCGGTGGTCCTCGCTCTTGAGAAACTGTGTTAGTCAGGGTTCTTTCACACACAGAGGGGAGGGCAAGAGTAAGTTTATAGTTGTGAGTAGGCAAAACACAGAGTTTATTCTGGTATTACTATTTATTAATTATTGTATTATTTTATCTACAGACAACTATAAACCTACTTTCGCCCCACCCTCTCTCTATATGAGAGAGAAAGGTTTACTTTTAGGAATTGGCTTATGTGATCATGGGAACCAGCAAAGACAGCAGATTGGAAACTCAAACAGGCAGGCCTTCTGTCTTGACGTCTTGAGGAAGAATTAGTTCTTCCTCAGAAGACCTCAGTCTTCATCCCTAAGGCCTTTGACTGATTTGGTGATGCCCACCTACATTATGGAGGATAATCTCCTTTACTTAAAATCTACTGATTATAATTGTTAACCATATCCAAAAATATAATTTTACAGCATTATCCAGACTGGTGTTTGACCAAACAAGCGGCACCAGAGCCTCGCCAAGTCGACACACAAAACCACCCAACATAGATATCTATATAACCACTTCCAATTTTGTCATTGAAATCCATACCAGAGGTCTGTTCTTCAGCATGAAAGTGGTTAGAAAATAATCTTACAGTGGTGCAATAAGTACTGGTCAAACTAAGTAGCTGGCCAGAAACAGAGTATAGGCACTGCCGTTCTTAAGAGAAAAAGGTCAAACTCCGGCAAGTCCAGTGGCCTTGTGGGGTGAGAACTGAACTAGTTTTGGTTATGTGTCCCTGCAGAAAAGACTCTGTTTACTCTCCTGGCTAGCAGGTGAGCTGGGCCTGCCTCAGAGTACTGGTCAACCTGCTCAGAGTGAATCTATCATTAGAAGTTCTCACTAGAGAGCTGCAAGACAGAAAGGGAATTCCCAAGCTCCCCTGGGCAGATGGTATAACTCTTTGTATCCACCTGTTCATAAATCTTTGCACTCCAGCAGAATTTTGTCTAAGACTTGCTTTCTTTTTTACTTCCCACCTGGCTCTTATTGCTGGAGGCTTTTACAATGGCTTTGGTCATTTTCAGATGGCTAAGCCTAGTTTACAACAGGAGAACTTTGGAACTCAATATCCGAAAGCAATCCATGGGGAGGAACTGGGGCTTCCTCTCCATTCCAGTTGACTCCATCCTTTTTTGATATGAGCGACTTTGGTCAGTGAGTCAGGTTTTCTGCCTCCTTCAGGTTTATGTCCTCACTATGAAAATGTCTTCATAGGAATAATCAAATGCCAAGAGTTGTTGGAGAAATAATTTTACTTATTTTTTCTGTTTGAAGCTTAAAATTCTTTAAGGTATTTTTCAGGGAGAAATATCCCCAATTAGTATTTAACATGTTGGCTTTTCCCTTATATTTCATGTAAATTTAAGCATCATATGAGTCATGCAAAACTCCCTCTCTTTTGCATACACTTCAGAATGTGGGTTGATGCCATTTGATAGAAATGTGTTATGAGAATGCATTTTCCATACCATGAAACAGGGAAAAATAGGTGAATGAGTGCCTAAAGTCAGAAAAATACAGATATTTGAACAATGATAAAAAACAGGACCTATACTACATTTTATTAGACCATTAACATCCCCTTAAAGTTATGGAATGTAGGTATTTGAATGCACACTTAAGTGGAAAAAGGGAACTAACTATCCAATCAAGTGAGTTTTCTCTAAAAATAGCATTGTAACAACCTCTTTAGAAGCTAAACCATCCATCAGGCTTCATTACCATGAACTTGGAAGTAGGGAAGTGGATGTTTTCCAAAGAGACATACCATATTTTGATATAGAAGATATTTTGCTTTTGAATGAATACATTGATTGATAAAAAGAATCAACTACACTATTAATAGTAGCTCCCCACAAAGCTCTGTTATAAATACATCTGATATAAATACATCACACACATTGTTTTTTAGTTGTTAAGACAAATGCTTACTAGATTTATCATGCCTTTCAAATAATGTGGTCTTGAAATAAGCCACAGATTTCTTTACAAGTTTGTTTGATAAAGCATGGTGAGTTCATGTCTACCTTTAGGAAATACTGCTCTAAAGTATTTGGATCTTTGCTAAGTGAGTGAAACCATGAACTTTTTGGCCCTTTCTTTCTGCTTATTTTTCATTATAGAATGAAGGCGCCTTTTTCTCTGTGTCAACATTTAGTGACAGGTGAATGAAAAGTATTCTTTGAGTAAGGATGACTCAGAAGATTTCAGGGGACAAATGTGTTCTCAAAGCACTACTGAGCAGTGGTAGAGGCTCCTTGTCCAGGTGTATGTTTCCATAAGAACAAAACTATTAATGCGTGCGTCTAATTTACACAGATGTATGTTAGCTACCTTCTCATTTTCTCTACCTCTGTTTTCTCTACTTCATCAAAGCAACTTCACTGATGACTCCATTTGCAAATTTAAGTGTTTGAACCTAGGGGTCTATGGCCCAGACCTTATGTGAGCCACATTCATCTCCAACCAGAACTGAAATGTGGTGAACTGATGACGTGCCAGGCTTTGGTCTCTGGACAACTCTTGAATTGTTGCATGTTCTTCTCTTCCCTCTCAGATCTTAGTGCTTGTGGGTTTCCCTGTATAGTGCTCGTCTCCAAGCCCTAGCTTCCCTGAGCCATGTGAGTCTGATAGGCGTCCTTCAGCTGGCTTTGGTTCTGCCACATGAACCTAGCTCACTCACAGCAACAGCACTGCTTAGACGTTCCAGCCCCACCACCTGAGTGAATACCCATCATTGAATGTCCTGATAGTGGAACTGAAAACCCAGCCATTTTCATATAGGTGTTTGTAGCTGAATGGATTCCCCTTTTCCTTATAACTGCCTTGTCTTAGCTCACCCTGCCCATCGAGAGCCACTTCCTGTTGCCATCCAGTCTATGATGGTTGATTTTATGTGTCAGTTTGGAGGGTTTTGGGAGATGAGATTGATATTTAAATTGGTAAACTTTGAGTAAAATAGATTGCCCTCCATAATGTTGGTGGGCCTCATCTAATCAGTTGAAAGACTGAATAGAACAAAAAGACTGACTTCCCCAGGGAATTTGTCAGTAGACTGCCTTCTAATTTCACCTGCAGCATTAGCTCTCCTGGGTCTCTACCTGGTGCTCTTCAAACAGGGACTGAACCTTTGGCTATCATGGGTCTTGAGCCTGGCAGCCAACACTACAGATTTGTATTTGCCAGACTCTATAACTGCATGAGTCAATTCCTTATAATAAGTCTATTTCTGCACGTATACACATCCTATTGTTTTTGTTTATCTGGAAGACCTGGACTAATACATGGCCTTCTGCTGTAGACCCTCAAACTACAACACTATTATGTATGTATGTGTTTGCATTTGCCTCTGGACATATGCATGTGTATATTGTAGGAACATGAGGCTTCATAGTGACTTTGGATCAGAGCTCTAACAGGCAATTTTATTTTCTGCACTCGTGGGAGAGAGTTAGCAAAGATGCTATCAAAGAAAAGTCCTCAGGCCTTTTCTACTAGAATGCTCTTCCATTGGAGAGTTTTATGGTTGTTCCTACATTTTGATTTAGGTATATATTCAAATGCCCTTCTCAAAGAAGCCTTTCCCAACCACCATCTAAAATACCACCCTCTGTCACCCTGCATGACCTTACTTTGAATGATATTTCTTCATAGCACTTCTAACCACCTAACGTGTAGTAAATTGACACTAATTTGCTTGTTGTCCAGCTCTCCACGAGCATTTCAAGTTCATGGATGTTGCTTTATTTACTGCTGTATCCTAGGTGCCAAGACAGGGACTTGCACAGATTAGATGTTTGAACAATATTTGTTGAGTAACTGAATCAATGAGTGTGAATGTTCTATGTAACAGAATAATTAACACAAGACTTGTGCATTTATGCACCATTTAACTTGAGCAAAGGCAGAATCCTATAGCAAACGTCATCTTACTTTAGTGAAAAATATAATTTCCTGTAGCTAATGCATTATCAGGTTGAGGGGTCATGATAAGATTGCATTACTGGAAAGTTAATAGAAGTTTTTATGGAGTAGAGAATTGTGTATTAAAGAGAAACATTGTGCTTATGATGACAAGGAGGAGAGGATGTCGGGAGTTAGAGTTTAAGAACTTCGTCCCCTCTGGCTGATTCCCAACTGTGCTGTTTGTTCACTGGCCCTCTGTGGTCCCTGGAATGTGGATGGTCCCTGTGGATTCTCCAGCCTTCTCTGGATTTTCTTCCTGAGAAGGGTGATTTCCACAGAGTATTTGAATGCTTATGTGAAAATAAACAGGGAGTGGAGGGTATTAGTGTATAATTTTTTATTCCTAAGGTAAAATATTGTGGCTAGTGCACACCACATCACTTCTTTCAAATGCTGGGTGCTAGCATATACAGGTGGTCTATACAAAATAATGGAACGGACTAATTGGTAAAGATCTTTATATTCCGGGGTTGCATCTCTCTGTGTTATAAAATAGCCATGTCTGCATTCACCTGGCAAAGTGAAGCAGGGATGCCCTATGTGAGAGACCTGCAGCATGGAGATGTTTCTCAAACGCCATGGCACATGGCAGTCTTACCTGGTAGCCTCAGATGGCTGCATCTCATCTGCTGTCGGAGTGCATTTCAGCTGAGTAACAGCCAAGCAGTGGACAGGCGAGAATTGCTTCCCGTATTTGAGAATGGCTTTGGGGTCCAAAGCCAGATGAGCTGTGGGAAGAGAACAGGTTTTGGAGTCAGCCAAGTGTCAGATTGAGACCCAGCTTGCCTATTGCTGTTTGGATGAACTTAGCGAAGTTATTAAATCTCTTTGAGCTACAGTTTCTTTTCTTTGACATAGGAATAATTGTGCTTACCTGGTAGGGTTACCATGAGGTCTCATTTGGCACATAGTAAAAACACCTGAGAGATGATAGCATCTCTCCTGCTCTCCACCATCTGCAGTTTATTAGTGGTTTTGTTTCTATTTACTTATTTATTTTCCCTGTGGCATGTCTACCTCTTACAGCACACACAGAATTTATGATTTGGAAAGGATCTTGTATAGGTCATCTAGGCCAACCACACACACATATACACACAGTTTTCTACTTCCTTCCCCATTTCTGGTCATAACCATAGATTATAAAGCAAGTTTATGCAATTGGACGCTCCCCAGGTCTCCATAAAACCCTATAATGGTTTCTTTCCAATTGTAAAAATATTTATTAATGCTGTAATTCTTTAAAACCCACCTCCTTTCTAACAATCCTTTAACTCAGACTATAAATGGATTTCCCATGTTACACCCTGTCCTCCCATCTTGCCCCTTCTCCAGAAGTAATTTTTAAAAGGGCTTTGACATATCTCCCATTTAACATTTGAAAACATATAAGCAGAATGTATCTTATATTTCCAGATTAAATTATGAATTTGTTCATTCATGTTTCCTGTAAAAAAAAAAATCTTAGAGCTGCAGTATCCTACTCCATTGAACCCAGAAAGATGTATTTTTTTTTGTTTTTGTGAAAAAAGAATTATGTTTTTACTTGAAATATAATTCACACACAATGAAATGCACTGATCATAATTTTATGAAGAAATGAGAAGTTTTAAACTCATGGCCTAGTTTGGGAGGAGTTTAAGACTACTGACTAAAACCAAACCAAACCAAACCAAAAGGGTGACACAGAAGATCACATTCAGAACTCACAAGCCAGAAATATAAAATCTCAGTGTATAAACATTGAATTTTCTTTTTTAAAAAATACTTTATTTATTTTTAGAGAGGCAAGGAGAAGGCAGGTAGATAGAGAGGGAGAGAAACATCAATGTGTGGTTGCCTCTAGCATGTCCCCTGCTGGGGACCTGGCCTGAAACCCAGGCATGTGCCCTGACTGGGAGTGGAACCAGTGACCCTTTGGTTCAAAGGCATATGCTCATTGGGACCATTGAGCTACAGCAGCCGGGGCTGAATTTTCTTCTTTTAAAATATATAGCTACTTTATTTTATTATTATTGTTTTACTTTATTTTATTGTTGATACTATTACAAATGGGCCCATTCCCTGCCTATCCCCACCGTTTGCCCACCTCCACCCAGGCCACCCCCTGACTTCCCTCTGGTCATCACCGCACTGTTGTCTCTGTGTCTGTGTGTTACACATCCGTGTTCTTTGGCTAATCCCTTCACCTTCTTTCATCCAGCCCCTCCCTGCCCTCCCCTCTGAGTCCTGTCAGTCTTGAACATTGAATTTTCCTCTGTCTTCAGCTCCCTAATCATTATTGCGGGTAGCAGTGCCCTTTGAAGAAGAAATTTGGCCTTTGAAAAGGCCAAATTGTAAAATTTCTAAATTGTAAAATCTGTAAAATTGTAAAGGCTAATTATAATCCTAATTCGCTTCACCACTGGCCATACTAACAAGTATAAGAATTTTCTTGGAATAAAATTTCTGTGATGTTTTAAATAAACCTCTGATTTACTCCATCAGAAGCTCCTGGATTCATATTCTGTAGTCCACAGCAAAGGCATTGGGCTACTGAAAATTCTTAAAGCAAACAATAGTTCCTGAATTTTGTCATTGTCAGACCTGAATAGTCTTCACATCTTCTGGCTTAACATTTGTGTTTCAAATTATTTGTGAGAAACCCTCCAAGATATAGACCCATTTGAAGGGGGCTAATAATACCTCCACCACACTGAGGATGAAAGAAGCGTTTGTTTACACCTGGTACAAATTTGGGTTACCATGCTGCAGGATTCATACGCAGGAGGCATTTAACTCCTGAATACCTTATCTGATGCCCAGTCCTGCCCCCCACATCTCATGTAATGGGATCCTGATCGTACTTCTCAGGACAGTCAAAGAAGAATTGTGCAATCTGATGATATATGGTGAGTTTCCGCTGATTAAAAACATTTAGCTTTCTCTGTTTGAAAATTCTTTAGTAATGAAAACAATAAATGTCTCTGAAACATATTGCTTCTCCCAAGCAAGACAATGGATGTGGTCATGAGAGAAAACGTAGTACCGAGAGCAATGAATACAATTTCGAAAGTTCAGATGGCAAACACGATGTCCTACTGAAGAATGTCTCCTCCTGGTGTCAGTGCTGTTGACCCTCATGAGCCACCCTTGTGTGCTCAGTACCTGAGAACTGCCCCCTCACCTTCGTGTTGCAGGTACTGCTTGTCAGTGGTTATCAGAGACAGACGACTTTAGTGGGAGGTCCCATAAAGCCACAAGAGTGCCTGGAAATCCCAGTGATAAAGGTGCAGGCCTCTTCACACACTTTTCCTAACATGTCACATTTTTATTGAGTACTAATTTTGTATGTGCCTGGTTCCAAGATGGCAAATTTGAACATACTGTGTATATCCCTGGGGAATCCGCAGTGTAATGGAGAAATGGCCACACAAAATGGCCACAGATACAAAACAATGAGTTAAGGGCAATTACATTAATCACCTAGGTTAGCTGCCCCTCTCCAGGGTGTTGGAAGTACCAGGAGAGGGGCAGCTAACCTGGGCGCTAGGGAAGGACGTGTGTAGAGTAATGAAGAAACGCTTCTTGGGGAAGAGACATTGAGCCTTAAAGAATGACCAGGAGATCTGAAATGCCCATGATCTGCTTACTGAGAATCACCGACTGCCTTGCTGTGGCATAGAGACACAGGCGTGCTGATAGAAACGGCTGCCCATTGAGATCTGTGTCTCCCATTTCTCTCTCCGGACTGTAACTGAAATCATGGAGGGAAGAAGCCATATTACTACACCAGGAAAAGAGGCAGAAAGGAGAGGAAACCCCAAAGGAAAAGGCTGGATTCCTAATTGCAGGCTGGGTTGTTTACTGGGGCTTGCTCACGCCTGTTGAGCGGCCCCTTTCTGGGCCGGCTGTGTCTAATACTTGCCAGTGGGAAAGATTATGAATTTTCAGAGTATGTGGGCTTTGATGTGAATGTGGCAGGAAGTCCAAGTAAACAGAGATGCAGCTGTGTCAGTTGTCAGATTGGCAAGTGTCTTAATCCTGGGCTGAAAGGGGAAGCTGGACTGTCATCAGCTTCCCTGAAGACTGATAAATTGGATGCAGATAGCTAGGACCTAGGCCTGCCAGACAGATCTTTAGGGCTGAAATATAACTTCTATATGTAGAACTCTGAGAAACACGCACACACCCCAAATGCATCATGATCCTGCTTAGAGTAATGACTTGTTACATTAGAAATGATAATAATAATTAATATCAGGAGGCCTGTTTTCTGCCTCCGCGGAAGGCGACAGCCTGCAGTGGATGAAGTCTGTGTTCCGCTGTGGGCAGGGGAGCCTCCTCCTGTCATGCGTCCCCGCCCCGTGCTGCCGGCCACAGTGCGTGTCTGCAGAGAGTGTGTGCATTTGTATGAGTCTGTCCCCTTCTGTAAGTGTACATGGGCGTGTGTGTCTGTGTGCCTCTGTGTGTCTGTGTGTTTGTATGTGTTTGCATTACTGTCCATGTTTGTCTTGTCTATGTATGTGGGGGGGTGCATGTATCTGTGTGTGTATCTTAGTGTACATGTGTGGGCATGTGCATGTATCCGTGTCTCTGTCTTCATGTACATGTGTGGGTGGGTGTATCTCTGTGTGTGTCTATTCCTGTTTTGTCTGTGTATACATGTGGAGGATTATGTGAATATATTCCTGTGTATATTCTGCATATTTCTTTGTGTACAAGTACATGTGTGGACATATGTACATGTCTGCGTGTCTGTCTGACTGTGTGCATGTCTGTGTTCCCCTGTTGTGCTTCCAGGTCACACTTAAGCCCCGGGCTGGACTTCCTCTGTGGTAATTGAGCGCACTGAGCCAGGCACTGCTGTTTCGCAGCTGCCGAGCCAGAAATGCTGCTGTGCCAGCGTCACCTAAGCAGCAATCCAGGCTTATACTCGGTCACCTCGGAGTCTCTAATGGGAGTGTTGCGGAAAGACATTTGCCTTCTTGCAGCTCAGAAAGACCTGCCCAAGCCAGAGAATGAAGTTCAAGCTCAGTAATATCTGCTGCAGGAAATCTATTAATATCCCACAACGTTTTTTTCCCCATACGTGTGCCACGAGGTAGGATAGGTCTGCAGTTATTACATTTTTTTACATATATGTGACAGATTAAAGTATAGAAAAGTCCAAGGTCACATAGTTAATCAGAGCCAGAAATACTGTGTGGCATCAGTGGCTATATCATTAGCTGTTTTAATTCTTGTGTCTTTTCCATTTCTTGTGTAGTTAGGAATGTGTACCTTTTCATTGGCCTATTTTCCCAGAAACGAATGCACTGCTTCTTGGAAAATGCCACAAATGCCTTCTTTCTTGTTTCTTGCATTGTATTTGAGTTTCATCTGAATTTATTTGGCTTAACTATGCTATAATTTCTTTAGACAGTTTTGTCAAATAAACTATAAAAATGTTTAGCCAATTTTTGGTCCCCAGTTTCAAAACTGGGCTCCTCTCCCAGTCTTTTCTGTCCTTGGAAACCAGACATATCTCAGTGACACATTTTTGCCCAATTTTCCAACTTTCTACTTGGCAGATAGATACATATGCAATTTAAAGAAATATCATCTTAAGTTTGGGGAGGGAAAATAATGTTATGAACAGTAGAATTAGAAGTTAAAGAAACATCGGTGAATATGGTTGTCGTTGTTTTAACCCTGTAGAGTGTGGGTATTCAAAGTGTTTACTTGAATACTTTCAAAATAAAAGCACAGGCCTACTCCTTGCCTTTTCAGTTCAGTGCCCTGGAAAAAGTAGAGAGGCTGCCTCCCCAGCTCACAGGTCACGTGGTAGGAGCTCCACCTTCCTCACTCCATGATGACCTCCTGTCTTGGGGTCACATAATTCAGATAGCATGCACTACCAGAGCTGGACAGTCTTGGCAATCATAACCACATTGAGCCTTGAGCCTCAATAGATGCCTAAAGACAAAAAGAGCCAGGACTTGGTTCCCAGCGTGTGGGCTCCTGATCTAGGCATTTTCCTCCTGTGCATGTGGACTCTTCAGTAGCTTCCCGCTGGGCAGCTACCAGGCGAGGGTAAACTTCACAACAGAACATGTGAGACCCACACTTTCTGCTTCCTGCCCACATGTCTAGACTGATTTCCTGCCATTCCTCCCTTGCCACTTTACAGTCAAGAAATAAGGAATGGCTCGTGCGTACGCTGTGGCATTTTACATCAGCCTGTCCCTGTACTACCATACTTTCTGCCTAGGATGCTCCTAGCTACCGGGGTAATTTGAGAGGTGCCAAGAAAACTCTCCAGCTCAACCAGTCTCTCCTGTGGGCACCAAAAGCACCACCATTAAATCCCTTTATACGCAGCATTGTTTTTCTTCGTGCTTTTTCCTCCCATAATTCGTTTTGTTTCTGAGAAGACCACAATTTAAAATTGCATCGGTACCTTGTGTGACTGAGTTTTTCAGTTGCACTTCTGCTGGGAGGACTAGATGCCTAGGCAACAGGATTGCCGAAAGGGGCCAGAAGGGGCAGGAAGCAAAGCTCAGGAGCCGCTAAAGGCAGTCTCCTCTGGTTAGGATTTTGCTTATGCCCAGCCCAGTGACTACACCACGAAAGTATCAGATGTTTCTGTCAGAGGTATAGCATGTGAATGTTTTGATGTGTCAGATTCCCACCTGTGGGCTTTCTCTGTTAAATTCAGCACCCTGATCAAAATGTTTACACTGGTCTGATCTATTCATTCCTTTTTATTGGAATTTGAAAAGGAGAGAGATAGTTAAAAGCCAACAGAACAGAAGTAAATGAAAATTCATTTGTCCTTTATGATTGTGCCTTCCCCAAATTGGATGTTCTGGATGTTTTCCTTTCTATCTGAGTAGCAGACCACAAACAGAGTGGCTTCTAATGACAGGAATCCACAGTTTGGGCTGGGCTCAATGGGGCTAGCTTGTCCTTGCCCCACTTGGCATCTACTGGGGCAGCTCAAAGGCTGGGATTAAATCATCCAAAGGCTCCCTCCCTCACAGGCAGGCAGATGGTGGCAGCTGTCATTGAGATCCCAGCCAGAGCTGTCAGCTAATTACCCAGGGGTGGCTTCTTCCTGTGGCCAGCATCCTCACAACCTGTGGCTGTGTTCCAAGGTGAGGGTCCAGAGAAAGGGAGTCAAAACGCCCCATCTCCTTTATGACCTAGCCCGAGAAATTACGCAGACTCACTTCTGTCACATTCCATTCATCCCTGCAGCCACGCAGCCCTGCTCAAATTCAAGACGGAGCGTGTGGGATCAGAAATATAGCTATGGCCATTTTTAGAAAATTCAATCTGCTACACTGGAGCAGAAAGAAATTTTAATTCCTTGTTATTCCTGGTTTTCCTGTTCATTCCAGCCAGCAAACTCTTCTTCAGGGTGGGTTGTGTGGTGGCCAAGAAAGTCTTTTACATGCCTAAGTAATTATTGTATTTGGTTTCTTTTTAAATGAGGCCTGCTCTTCATCAGCAACATCTATTTGTCCAGAGAGAAAACCTTTTGTGCACGTAACAATTAGATCCATGTGGACTGAAGGTTTTTATTACAATAGCTTTAAAAACAACCTCACAAACTGGCGTACAAGATTAAATTCAGGCCTGTCCACATTCATTTTTATGCTTTAATATATATAATCGAAAGATTTACAGAAAATCTGAAATATTGATTTGAATAGCAGCAACGGGTTAGTACAACGTTTTGACCGAACATCTACGTTTCCTGGAATGTAAGGTGTGGTTGATCCTTGAACAGTGTGGGTGCTAACCCACGTATAACCCACATATAACTTTTGACTTTCCCCAAAACTTAACTACTACTAATAGCCCATGGCTGACCAGGAGCCTTACTGATAACTCATACAGTTGAGTAACACATGCTTTGTATGTTACATACATTGTATACTGTATTCTTATAATAAAGGAAGCTATAGAAAAGAAAATGTTATTAAGAAAATCATGGGCGAGAGAAAACATATTTACAGTATCGTACGTATTTGTTGGTACGACCCACATGTAAGTGGGCCCAACAGTTCAAACCCACGTTGGACAAGGGCCAACTGCGGTTGTCTAGAAATGTGTTGATTTGCATAAAACCATTAACTGTGTTGAAGTAATTAGCTTAGTTTTAATTAACTTATTCCTCTAAAAATTAAATATAAGGAAAATCTCATAAGAATTTGCCTTGAGAAAAATAATACAAGATTTAAAAATTTTAACAGTATTGAGATATTTATAGTTACATATGCCACTTAGTTTTTGGATGTTTCAATTGTCCTGAAGCTTGTCCTTTGTCTTATCCAGTCTGCATCTGTCCGAGGCCACGTTTCTTTTCAGATGCCTGGAAAATCCCCAAATCAGGGGAGAGAGCATTGGTTCTGCCACTAAGTTTGATGACCTTATTTTTAGAATGGAGGCATTTGACTAAACAATCTTTAAAATTATTCGTTTTTTGAATGCTGTATGAAAAAATGACATTTACTGAGAGTATGATAAAAGAAAATAATGCAAAGAAATAATGGTTTTTATTCTGATGTTGAATTAGGAATGATCAAAAACATATATTTTACTTAGATGGGCACCTAAAAACCTTTTATTTTTCCAACCACCCATTATTCAGTCTCTCTTGAGACATTTCAGGGTCTTGTTTGGGCTTGACTAAGGAAGCAGCCATCCCTTAGCTTGCTTTATATGACTTTATTACAGTTTGAGAAACAAATGTTGCTTAGTAAATACTGTTTGATAAGGGCAAAAATAGGACAAAGATTTTTGCATCTGGAATAGGTCTTCAAAGGTAGTCTTATGAAACCTTGCCAATTAGGAGAGCCGTGCCCGTATTTCAGACAGGCGAAAGGAAGCAGGGCCTCTGCTCTAGGCCATTTGTAATGCCAAGATCGTTATTCTTTGAGAGTTTTGATTATTGTGATAGATTAAATATTCATAACCATTAGGAATACCTTTTAATTCAACTGGTATTTATAGACCACTGACTCCAAAGTAGATGCTTAGTATTAGAATCTTAGCAACAAAGGTAAATGTGCCTGTCTTCAAGGACTCTGTGGCTGGCAGAGCTCAGTGCTTACCAGGAACACTCAATAAGCTATAAAATCTCTTAAAGGTTATTATATTACTTCTTTGTTATATTAATTAAGACATTCTTTTGCTATTAACAAAAACAAGAGCAAACTTTTATTGAGTCCTTATAACCTGTCAGATATAATGCTGTGCCCTTTATGTTCATTACCCCGTATGATACCCTCTTTGAGGGGTCTTTCAAGCATGGTGCCCATAGCCAGGGGTTCTGGATTCAAATTCCAGATCATCCAATAGCTGTGATGACCTCCAGCATCATTGCATTAACCTTTGAGGATTAAATGAGATAATCAGGTAAAATGCTTAATGCAGTGTCTGGAAAAATAAATGTACAATACATGTTAACTATTTGTAATTATTATTGTCTCCATCAGCTTTATCAGGTAGGTAATAGAAAAAATATGGCTTTGAATAGGAAAGTCACTTGCTTGTCACAAAGCTCTTAAACAGTAGGAATTGGAATGAAATGCTGATTGTTGTTTAATGCCAAATATCTTAACGTCAGCACTATAATTCTGTCTAATTGTTAAAATGATAAAACTTAGTAAAATATTTCAGTATTTTCAATTTTGTTAAATGATTAAAACTTGGTACTTTAAGAATTCTGTGATCAAAATTTCAAGTTGCTGGTTTTGTGTGGCAAAGATTTGCAGGTGAACATACTCAGTTTTCTCATTTAGAGTTTCTGGAACTGGGAATCTAGTTTGTGAAAAAAAAAGCGAAAAAAAAAGAGCAGGAATTATGGGTGCCCTTTCGAACAGGCAGGAGTCTGTGGTTTGGATGATTCTTCCTAAACCTTTTGATCTCTTATTCTTATTCTAGGAGACACTTCTACCTGTGCATTTTTTTTGTCCTTTATATACCCACATTAGAATGGGTCAGACATCTAAAATTTCCTAAGATTAATGAAGCAGGAATAGCTGATGACAGCTTTCAAAGTGAAGTCGTAGAATGTGATCAGAGATCAGCTCTTCATTCACCTGCCAAATTAAGGGTGATTTATTCCCTTCAATGCCAAAGAGCAAATCCCTAAACTACTTTAGGAAAACATGAATGAGAGGAGTGTGGAAAAATAGACTGGAACGAGAAAAACTGAATTAATATCTTGGGATAGAAGTGACCAAAAATAACACAGCATATGGAAACAGAAATTGCATAATGTTGTTTGGGAGGAGAGGAAAATTAAAAATAGTTCTAAGCTTTCAGAGAGACGCTGTTTGACCGCTCGGTCCCTGAGCGTTTGTACATCTGAGACATGGAAACATCTGAAAAGACTGCCCTGTGTTATTTTTAGTTTTGAGCAAACTCTTTAAATCACGGCAATTAATTTAGAAGGGAAATTTTGCCAAATAGGAATCTCTACTACAGCAATGCTGCAGTATTTATTTCTTGGAATATATAATCCAAGGATGTTACCATTGAGGTCACATTCCTTTTCTCACCTGGTGAATGAGAACCATTCAGTTGAGACACTGAAGAATATAAACCTCTGATTCTTTAGTCACTGCAGGGAAAGGGATGGTTAATTGATGTTAAATATAGTTGTTGCCAATATTAGCACCACAGAAAAATCACTTAACATGATCATAAACTAAATTTAGCAAATGTTGTAAAAAGAATGTTGAATTGGAAATCAGCATGTAGCAGTCTGCCATTGGTATTAGTTAGTAACTAACTGATGAATGAATCCTTTTCTCATCTGTAAAACCAGAGCCTTGTTCCATCTCAGTGCTTGGCCACTACTGAACAATAACTACACACTAGTATCTAAACTAACTACTAAACTAAACTAGTAACTACTGTACTAGTTTACAGTAACTAAACACTGGTGAGAGTAACGTTGTTGGCTTCTGGAAGAGTTTAGGTGAGTATGAGGCCACATAAATGGAAATAAAAGACAATACAAATTTTTATAAAGCTAAACTATGTCATCTTAAAACTCTGTGATTTCTCATCCTATATTATAGCTGTTAAAATGCCCTTTTTCGTATTACATAATGGTAAAAGCAGATGTGCCTTTAAGGTGAACCAAATTCTCCGTCCTTGTCTGCCTTTTCTTCTATATGGTAAGCCACTTGGGAAATCCAAAAATCCAGTAATCACTGTTCTGCATAGATTCTATAGTCTCTCTATGTCCAAAGTTCGATTTGTATGTGTTCGTGATCCAGAGTAATATTGTAGAATGTATGTGTGCAGGGGAGGGTTCCCCCTTAAGCTTTTATACAATGCTCCCTTCTCTCCACTGCCCACCCCCCATATATTGGGATGGCATGTTTGCCTATGTCTGGTAAGATTCAGCAGAATGGACCCTGAAGGGAAAGGCATGGATCCACAATCTGATGCATCCTGTGGGGTGAGGCAGAAAAGGAAGTGCACCTGCCACGAGGACAGGTTCTGTGAAGGACCTAGCAGCGGGCTCTGGAAAGCATTCAGGGAGCATTGGTGTGGGGCCTCCACTGTGAGGAAATGGGGTGTGCTCATGAGCAGCAGGAGCTGGCAATGCTCAGCAGTTCATGTGGGCAGGCAGCAACAAGCAATGTGTGTCAGGAGGAAATGGGGCCCTGGGCACTGTGGTGGGTGACGAGGGTAACGCCAGACCCTGCTCTGTAAGGGATGATCGTGCAGGTGACTTACTCAGAGAGGTTGCAGTCCATGAGGACAGGTCAGATGTTTGCCTGGCCATATGAAGTCTTGAGGTGGGACTCAGGAACTGAGGCGAAGCTAAATATCTAAGCAGAGGTTCAAGGTCAGAGCAAGACTGCCCACAAAATGCCTGGTGCCATTCAGAGTGTTAGGAGTTAGTGTAAGTCCCTCTATGTAAGGCATGCTTGGTGGGAATTGGAGAAAACTGAACCTGCTACTTTGACTCAAGTAGTTCTAGATTTAAAAGGGGCCAAACCCACAAGAATAGCAGAGAGCCCATGAATCAGGCAGATGTCTCTAGCTTGATGCTTTGTTTGACATCTCACAGTGCTATTTATTAAATGGACAGGAAAAGGAACCTTGGACTTGTCAAAAGCCATTCTACTGAGAGTACCAGTAAAAAGCTATGCATGCATTTTCCATGGTTTTGAGGTCCCCTATCTCGCCCTCTGTGTCTGTGGATGCCTGTATATATTCGTGTGTCTAAATCATAAAAGTCCTTCAGTCATTAGTTCCTGGTCCCAAATCCATTTGCTATGCATTCCTTTTAGTTAGTCTTCATGTCTGAAATTATTTTTAAATTTTATTTATGTTTCCAAGTATGTCAGACTCCTTTGCTTTCCTCTGCGTAGATGCTTAGAAGCCAGAGGTCTAAAGTCTGCGTATATTTAGAACTAGGTCAGATAGCATTTTAAATTTTGCTTCAACTGTCAAACAATTTATAAAACTCAAGAGGAAAAGGAAAATCTATTTATTTACCCATACTTTCGCTTATTGGGGTCTTTTTTTTTTCTTCTTGATGTTTCTTTCTTCTATCATTTCCTCTTGTTTAGGGAACTTCCTTTAGTCATTTTTTGAGGGTAGGTCTGCTAGTGAGAAATTCTCTTTAATTTTCTTCTTCTGACACTGTCTTGATTTCCCTTTATTTGTACTGGATATAGATTTCTGGGTTGGCAGTTCTTTCTTTCAGGATTTTTCATTGGCAAAATATTTTGCCACTTCCTTCTGGCCTCTGTGAGTTTGGATGAGAAATCCACTGTCACTCAAATTGTTTTCTGCCTGTAGGTAATGCGTCATTTCTCTCTGGCTGTTTTCAAGGTTTTTTCTTTGCCTTTAGTTTTCTAAAGTTTATTATGTACCTTGGCATGGATGTTTTTGTGAATTATCCTGCTTAGCATTTGCTCAGCTTTTGAATCTCTAGGTTTATGTCTTTTGCCAAATTTGGATTGTTCTTAACCCTAATTTCTTCAAATACTTTTTCAGCTGTGTTCTCTTCCTCCTCTCCTTCTGGCCTCCAGTGACATGACTGTTGGCTGTTCTGTTATAATTCACATCGCCGAGGTTCTGTTCATCTTCTTTTATCCTATTTTCTCTCTGTTGTCCACGTTCGATAACTTCCATTGTTCTAGCTTCTGGCTCACTGACTCTTTCCTCTGTTCCCTCTGTTCTGCTTTTGAGCCTGTCCATTGAGTTTTTTATTTTGGCTATCATAATTCTCAGTTCTAAAATTTCTTTTTTCTTTGTATCTTTTGATTTCCTTGGTGAAACTTTCTGCTTCTTTGCTGACACTTTCTACTTTTTCATTTGTGTGGTATGTATTTATAAAGGCTCATTGAAACACTTTAGCAGTGACTGCCCTAAAATCTTTGTCAGGTATTTCTAACATCTCCGTTATGTCAGTGTTTGCATCAAATGATTGTCGTTTTTCATTCATTTTGAGATTTTCCCAGTTTTTGGTCTGATGTGTGATTTTTCAACTGAAATCTAGATGTTTGGGGTATTATGTTGGGAAACCCTGGATCTTATTTAAACCTTCAGATTTGGCTGTCTTCCTTTGACACCTCTCTGGCAAGGGAAGTGGGTTCCATCTTGTTATTGCCAGGAGGGATGAGAATTTGAGGTTCATCAATTGGCTTCTGTTGACACCAAGGTGCTGGCGGTGGGAAGAGGTGTCTCGCTACTGCCAGGCAGAGGTGGGACTTTTAGTTCCCCGCTGTGTCTCTGCTACTCCTTCCCTGGGACAGACAGACAGGCCTGGTTACTGCTTTCCTTTGTCCTCCTCTGACACAAAGTGGGTGGGGCTTGCCACCCGCCCATGCCCACTGGGTGGTGGTGAAAGCGCTGAGCCTCCACTAGGCCTCTGCTGACACCACCCAGAGGGGAGAGGGAGGGATGCCTCGTTACTGCTGGGTGGGGCTGGCAGTCCGGGCTCCCCATGTGGTCTGCATTAACACTGAGAGTGGGGGAGGTGCAGGGTTTATTACCGCCCAGTGGAAGTAAAGGTCCCAGCCTCCCTAGTTGGCCTCATCTGACATTGCCCCTTATGGGGGGGGAGGATCGAGGCACTTGTTACGGCTGGGCAAGGGTGGAACGCTGACTCTCTACTTGGCATTTGCTGGTGTGGGTAAAAATGCAGCCACAGTTCTTGTCTGTGATTTCTGGCTGGAGTGGAGCAATTGTTGTCTCATAGTTTACTGTCTGGCTAGGCTTCCTCATTGCTGGTCCTTTGGCGAGAGAGAACGGTCTTTGTCTTTAAGTCTGCACCGGTTGCTATTTCTGCGTTGCTGGCTTCCCCAGTTCCAAATCTGGGCTACATACGGCCAAGAGAAGGGCCAGGGAACCCACCACCATGTCATTCCTTGAGTTCTGAAGTCCCTAGCCACTCTGTCTCCTTCTCAGCACCTTTTAGAGGCTTTGCGTGTTCGTTTTATTTATAATATCTAGGGTTTGTAGTAGTACTTAGTGGGCAGAATAGGAAAAAATATGTATACTCATTCCATTTTCCCAGAAGTGGAAGTCAATTGCCTACATTTTACATTTAGTTATTTAAAAGATCCGTCATTCTCCTTGTAGCCGTTTAAGTATTTGCTCACTCCCTCAGTCACGGAGACGCACTGTCCGAGCGCCAGGCACTTAGCACCTCTCGGTGCTGGAAGGCTTGGGACTTCTGAGGTTTCTTGCTGGGCGAAGGGGAGGCCGTAGCCTGACCTGTGTCTCCCCAAGCGCGGCGACCCCTGGATGTCTCTAGACCTGCTGCTGCCACTGCACACTGACTCTCGGCCAGGCTTCCCCAGGCTCAGCTGGAACCAATGATTATAATAAGGCAAGGAAAGTAAATATTTAATATTTGTTTATAGTTACATGGCTAAGCTTATAAATAATGCATGAGAAATTTTCCAGGGAAAAATGTTCTAAGGGGACTTTTTATTAATTTTTTTGTAACATGCCATTAAAATTTTTTTATTAGGTAATAATCTCCCGACTTACTAAAAAGTGGCAGAAATCAGAAGAGTAAAAAGAAAACTCATATATTCCTTACTTAGATTTGCCTGTTGCTGACATGCAACACTTTTCTTCATAATTAGTGTGCTTTCTCTGTGTCTCTCTCTCCACACACACACACTCACTCACTCACTCACACACACACACTAAATTAACGTGCTATTTGTACTCCAACTTTGTCAGTTGACCAATACGTAATGTCCTTTACAGCATTTGTCCCCCGCGCAGTACAGGATCCAGGATCGCATCAAATATTGCATGTGTTTGTAGAGTTTCTTTAGTTTTCTTTAATCTGGAAAAGTTTGAAATGTAATTTTTTAAGCAATAAAATAGCAGAACTGTGTTTTATATCATTAATGCTATTTATAGTTACTCTCAGCAGATTGTAAACTTATTAACATGTAAAAAAATAGAATTTCAGTACTCTTTAGTAGGAAAGAGGATATTTTAGCAGCATGTAATTAAATCAAGAAATGAAGCCACAGCAAAATCATAAAAACCATAAAATGCTTGACCCCAAATCAGAAAGTTGTTTATATAAGTTAGAATGGAAGTATTGTTCTTTTATTGTTCTGGGGGTGATTAATGAAAATGCATTTGCATAACTTACACAGGAATTAAATGCCTACCAAGTTCTAAAATGACAGGTTTTGAAACTTAGCTAGAAAATTTGTTTAACTTGAACTCTCAAGTGTTGCTAATTGGCCTCGCTGGGTAAGTGCCCTTTAGACATGCACCGTAAAGGTGTAAGTGCTAGAAGCAGAGTGTCTTTATTTAAGTGATGAATTCTAAACAGCCTGTCAATCATGTTAAAAATTGGCAGTACCATTCACTTGCAATGCAGGATCCCTTTTATGTGCCCGGGCTCCAGTCCCGGAGGCTGCAGTGGGGTTTCTCAAACACGCCTTGGAAGTGGAGCAAAACCAAACATTTGGCAACCAGCAGTTGTGTTTCCTCTTCACGTGTCAGTGGCTAGCAGTGGCTCCTCCGTGCCCCACGTGGAGATCTCTGGTCCAAGCCCAGAGTTTTCCCGATGACCAGGGCCCGTTGAACTCTGACTTCATCTCCCTGGAGGCCAGAAAACACATCGTTTCTTATTCACTTCAATTTTCCTTTTCGAAAGGAGGCCTTGCTCTGCTCCTAGAGATGTAGAGAGAGGGTTCCTCTCAATGCCTTGGACTGACAAGGTCTGGATTAAACCAGACATTGAAAGATCTTTTGTATTGAAGAAGCATCTTAATTTCTGTAATATTCGTGTTAGGATTTTAAGCCATGTAGCACTTGTCTACGTTATTTTCCAAACTGAGTAGAGATTATTTTAGATGAAGTATCACTTCTTTAAACCATATTTCATTTCAGTGCTTTGGAAATTTTCTTCTCAGTTTTGTCTTTCTACAGATCTCTTCTGGTTATTGCATTGTGTTGGGGGCGGCCTCTGAGGCAGGACTGCCCTGCCGGCATTCCGCCATGAGTGGGCAAGTGAGCGAACCCTCTAAGTTTGTTTCCTCATCTGTACGAGAGGAGGGTCATGATAGTGACTTCATGGGATTTTAGGAGCAGTTCCAATGTTGGCTTAGATGGTGCATTTAAAGCCAGTAAACCTCATACCCAAACATGAGATTCCCATCCTGGCCCATGGACCTCCAAGGCCTCCACCCTCACTTTCCTATAGCAAAGTTCTTTCCTACAGAGCAAGGACCGGAATCAGAAGAATTGGGGGGTGGCGAGGAAGTGTTCACTCCCCCACCGCCACCCCCACCCCTGGTCTCCCTTCTAAAACTAGTTCTGGGCATTAGAAATTCTAGATCCCTCCCCAGATGTCCTCAAGTCCACTTGCAGGGCCTTTGCTGGCATCTTTCTGCATCCAGCGATCTGAAGCTGAAACCTATGCCCTCACTTGTGTGAACTCTAATTTCTATTAGCAATAGCGTCGTCTCCTGGAAAGAGTGACAGCTGCCATCTCCAGCCCAGGACAGTTATAGTACATACTACCTTACCCCTGTCTGGAGTTAAATAACACCGGAGCAACATAACTTGATGCTCCCTTTTCTCCAATTTTCAAAATACTAGATAAACATGGAATAAAACATCCTTAGTTCTTTCCTCTATTTTATTACTTTTTCTCCCAGCCCCTGGCTGTGCTTACCTCCTCCCCGACCCCCCTATCTAATCAACAGAAGTTTCAAGCTCTTTCCTCCCAAGTAACTTCAGAATCATCTACTTTTACGTCATTACCTCAGTCCAGGCCAGGGAACAGACTGTAGAACTGAACTCCTGGGGTGGGAACTCCAGCTCCGCTGCCTACCAGCTGGGCGGCCTCAGTCTGAAAACCTCCCTGCATTTGGTTTTCAGTCTGTAATTTGGGGAAGATAGGACGTAAATCCAAGGTTTATGAAGATTAAAGAAGATGTGTAATACACAAAAGGTACTTAGAATAAGGCATTGCCCTTATAAGGCGCTACGGTCCTTAGCTTACTATAAAAGGTCTAAGATCTATAGTCTTAGAAGCTAACTACCTACTCATAATCATTTTCATTTTAAACTTATTTCATCAGGAAATTTATCCAAAGCTTGGATGTAGGAAAAATATTTGTGGGGTATCTTTTCAATGGGGTGTCCATATCTTCTCCAGTGGACCCTCCAGGATTATCTGATTGTGTAACTCTGGTCACCTTTGATAATTTTTTTTTTGCATCGATTAGACTATTTGACAACTTTGCATGCGTAGAATTAGTAGAAAACTGAGAGTAATGCAAATGATCTTTGACATTTAAACATGCAAAGGAATTTTGTCTCATGGAGATGCAATTGACTTCCATTCTGTAGGAAAGATAATCTGGAAACAGTGTGTTTTTCTGCACTACAGGATGTCAACCCCTTTTGCATCTATTAGCAAATGTATTTCATCATTTCTAATTTTATGTGAGTGTGCGTCCATAGAATTCTCCTTTGAAACAGTGTTAACATCTTACTGGTACCTTCATTAATTACTGAGTTAAATTAAATCCTTGAAATGTGCAAAGTTCCCAAACAACATAACTAGGCCCAATGAAAGTCCCTGGTTAAAAAAACATGAAAAAGCTTTTCTTTATTCATCTTTTTCTTAAACCCAAAAAAAGGCCCCAAGATTGGCCTACGGTAACGCTGAGAATGTATCAACTTTGTTTCTAGTATTTTCTTCTTCCTTCCTGTTAGTCTTCCCCTTCCCCTGTTGCCTTTTCCCCATCACAGAAGGTGCCCAACATCCTATGATGATGATGATGATGATGATGATGATGATGATGATGATGATGGAGAATATCACATTTCCTGCTCCAGCCCCAGCTGATGCCCCTCCGTGCTCCTCATCTAATAGCAATTTGTGTCTCAAGTCTTAACCTCATCACCATCATCACCCTACCCTATAAAATTAGATCTACCGGTTGTGATCCTTAGTTCCTCAGATCCTTAATAGCTGATAACAATTAATGTGAAAGCAGCATTTCCCTATTGAACAAAGATTATTTGTTGAGCTCCTATTAAAGTGCCAGCCACTTTGCTGGTGCTAGAGGTAGAAGCAGGAAGAAGACAGACTTCCCAGTCTACTGAGGGAAACAGATTTGGGTATGGTGCGTAGGAACTCTGATTTGGGTAAGGACAGGAGGCTATGGAAGTGAAGGGAACAGCTTTATGGAGGTGACATTGGAGACCTGAAGACAAGAAGGATGTAGGGGAGGGCATCCTGGGAAGTACAAATTCTAAGGCTCAATCTCCGGGAAAAGGTCAACAGGGTCCTCTGATTAAATCAGCTATAAATGATCAACAGACCCCCTCCCACCCAGTTTTGCCTTCAAAAGATTATAGTTCCTAGGCAGATGGCCTCAGCATGGAAATGCAGACAGAAAATCCTTTAGCCAACTATTTTTTTTCCCACCTCTTGGTGTCTTTCCTGCTGAAAAACTCTACAGGAAACAAGACAAAAATATAACACTTGGTTCTGCATGACGAGAAAAGCCCATGAAAGTGGTTCCTTCACTTAAGAACAGTTTCACATACCTGTTCAGCTAGCAGCAACCTCTGGTGACACTTGGGTGGCTGGATTCCCTGTGCCTGATTAGAGAGCACTGTACGCTTCCTCGTAGGTAAATGCACGGGCTTCCGAGGTCCATCAGAGTGAGAGGTTCAAAACCTTGTCTCTCGTTTGCTAAATGGTGACCTCGAATAAGTCATTAAACCTCTCAGAAATGTCTCCCTTCCCTTCCCTGCAACTCAAGGGATAATTGTGCCTGTTGTTACACATGGACTCAGCCCAGGGCCTGGCACGTGGGGAGGGATAGTAAAAGGAAGTGATATTTGACCTTCCCAGTAAAACTTACCAACAGTCTACAAACAATACCATCTGTGCAGTGGCTTGCAAAATTTTGTCCAAACAAGCATGCAGAACTATTTTTACATTTGCTAGTTTGGAAATATGGAGGTGCTAGGTGCAAAGCCATCTATTTCTGTACGGATGACAGACACTAATGCAGTAAGGAATTTAGTGATACTGAAATATTCATGTATTACACCATTCAGGTGTTTTATATCCCTTTGAAAAGTAATCATCTCTATGTCCTTTTCATGTGCATATGTCTCAGCTCCCGGTCCACAGCACAGATGAACCAATTTACAGCTATATCTGGCACTCTTCTCCAAGGTTGTTTCAGGACTGACTTGAAGGGATCACAGTGAGGCTGTGGCAGGGCTTGTGCAGTTTCTTTAGGCAGGAGTGTGTGATGCCCCCACTTTTCCCCATTAACGACTTCACCCCACCCTAAAATGCATTGCAACACAAAACACTTACTGCGACACCAAAATTCCCAGAGCTCATATGTGCTGTGTTCCCCAGGAATTATGCCTTTGTAGCAATATATCTGTACAGTCTGCCCTCTCTTAATGCCGTTGATTGGTTCTGTGACCTTTAGCGAAATGACGTATAATAAAACCAATTTTACCACAGGCTAATTGATATAAACAGTAGTTAAGTTCCTATGACATCTCATCAATGTTATGATGAAACCACATTGAATGAAATTCAAAGACCTGCTGTACAAATATTTTTGTATTCAGGAAATTCACCTTTACCAAATAGTGTCAACAGCGGTGTTAGGAGCAGAGAGTATAAAATGAAGAAGATGTCATGTCTCTGTTCTTCTCCCCTCCCTCCATAGAGCACAAGTTGAATAAGGGTGACCTACCAATGCATGGCTATTTATGCAAAGGTATGTAGGGAGCATGAACACTGGGCCAGAGACCGTGCTATGCAATCATCTCTGACAGGACAAGTGGAAAAGAGAGGTCACTGAGTATTCACAGAGGAAATCATGTCTGGATTGGGCTTTGAAAGATGAGCGAGATTTCACCAGCGAAGATGGGGACAGACACTACCGCCTACTGCAGGGCTGTTGAGACTGCCATCTCCAGCAGTGTTTAGAGAAGGAGAAGCAGTAGTTGGGTGATGATTCTGGGGAGGATGACTGGTAGATAGGGCTTAGAGAGAGGGAGGAGTGTAAAGGGGATCCCCAAGTTAAGGGACTATAAAAATATGTGAGGCCTGCTTTCTTGTTTCTTGACACTATCAATAAAAAGCTGTTGCCAACCTATAATCAGTTCCTCGTCTCAACGCAGCTAAAGAGGATTCCTGTATTGTGCTCCGGAGTGCTCCTATGCATGTACTAGGTTGTAGATCTTTAAGTCCACACATAATAGTTTCCTTTTGTGTGAAATGTCAGTGAGGGAGCTGACTTGGCTCTGTCAGCATCCTTGTCCACCTTCCTAATGCAGTTGGAGATATCAGAACAATCTCCATGTCTCTGCTAGGTTTGCAAGACAGAAAATTCTGATGTCAATGCTTTGCCTTCCATATCCATCTACTCCCAACTCCACTTTTCTTCATGTTCTAATGACCACAATAACATGGAATACAGGGAGAACACCAAGGTTTTGATGAGGGAAAGAGGGTGTTAATGAGTTGTTTTGGTCTTGTTAAGTGCACAGCCCCAGAAGGATGTCTGGAGGTTAGACTAACAGACAACCACGGGAATTAATCTTGAGCTGGAGAGCTTGGTGCAGCTGAATCCAGCTATAACCTATGATGGAGTAAGGAAGGACAGGCAGAGTAGTTGAGGAGATTCACAGGTAATATCCCTCACCTCAAGGATAGAATAGGCATGGTCTTCATCTAAGATCAGGAAAATAAGATGTATTAAGGCCCAAGAAGAAAGCAATACACATTTGGAATTATTGCATTGGAGAACTCAAAAGATAGCTGATGAGTAGCCAGTGAAGGAATATCTGTATCTGAGCAGCACTGATGTCTAAAATGAAGTGGGAAACCGTGGGCAATTGGAGTGTTATGCTATTCAATTACTCTGTTTTCACCAACAGTGTTTGCCAACCTAGGGGAAAGCAGGAAGTCGGGCTGATTCAGTTGGGGACTGGTGATGTGCTGCAGAACATCAGGCAGTTTTCCTGCTTATGCTTCAGGGTCTGACTTCAGTATTCAGTGGGTTTAGGTGGTGCTTTGTGCCTCTCCGCACCTACCTCAGATAAAGCTGTGTAGTGTTATTAGGGGGAATGTATATGAGTGTAGGTGACAGAGGAGTCTGTTGGCTATGTAACAGGTTTCAAGATTAGTAATATACCTTACAGGATTGACATAGGGATTAAATAAATTAATCATTTTTGGTGTATAAAATAGCTTCTAGCCCATAGATGCTCAATAAAGAATTTGGTACACCAGCATTGTCATCCAGAGTCCATGCCTTTGCACGTCTCCATGCTGCCTACCCTGTTATTAGCTTCCTTCTTGTTCATATACAGTAGGAAAAGACCTGCCTTCTACTTTTTCTCCCAGAAGGGTGAGGAACCATCTTTCTCAAACATCTCGCAGCTCTTTGTTCTGACTTCAGTCTAGACCACAGGTGGCAAACACAAGGCCCAAGGGCTGCACCCAGCACTCCACCTTATTTTGTCCGGCCCTGCACCTTGTTTCTACCCAGCAGCACTGAGCTCTTGCTGAACTGTTAAGGAGTAGTTGCATTTATACAGGCCTAAAATTACATTCGGCCCTTTGTAGGCAACTGGGAGGCTGTGGCCCCGGTGAAAATGAGTTTGATATACCTGTTCTAGACCAACACTCTGGCAAAGAGAATGTCATTTGTTTATGGACATTGTTTTTCTTAGTAGGAAAGTCCCTGTGGTTGGAGAAATGGGTTTTCAATGTGACTAGAAAAAGTGGAGTTCACCCTAGAGATGAGACTGGGGTCGATTTTCCTGCCCAGATTATATGGCTATTACATTGAGGGGAGCAGTAAGACATTTTATATACAATCAAAAATTTCACTGTAGTCCCTGAAATAGTCAAGAGAAAGTACAGTTTGCTCAATTCAGATTGAACAGAAAATCATTTTCCTAGGTCCCCATAGAATTGTTTTACTGTCATAAGAAAGATATAGGATTGTCCTGAACAAGCCATCACTGGTCCTACTGCATAATTACTGTCAGGAAAACTGTTGTATTAGTTGCCTGTGGCTGCTGTAACAAATTAGCCCAAACTATTTCCAAAACTATGAGGGAAATAGTATTTCCTCACAGTTATATAGACTAGAAGTTTGAAATCAGTGTCAATGGGCCAAGACAAGGCATTAGCAGGACCACGCTCCCTCTCAAGGCTCAAGGGAAGAATGCTTCTTTTTGCTTCTATCAACTTCTGGTGGCTGCTGGCATTCCTTGGCTAGTGGCCGTGTCACTCCAACGTTCCAAACTCTCTCTGCTCGACTTTCATGTCACCTGCTCCTCTGTGTATGTCAAATCTCCCTCTTATAAATATCCATGGGATTGCATTCAGGCCCCACACTGATAATCCAGGATAATCACCCTATCTCACTACCTTTAACTTAATCATAACTACAAAGATTTTTTGCCACATAAAGTAATAGCCACAGGCTCTAGGAATGGGATTTGATATCTTTGTGGGTTGTTGTTCAGCCTCTTGTAACTGTCTGTAGATCAATTTCAGTAGTCCTCGTTTTTCAGTGGTTTTGCTTTCCAGGGTTTCAGTTACCCACAGTCAACCATGGTCTGAAAATAGTAAATAGAAAATCCCAGCGATAAATAATTCATGTTTTAAATAGCGTGCCATTCTGAGTAGTGTAACGAAATCCTTCACCATCGCACTTGGTCCTGACCATCCCTTTGTCCAGCATATACACACCGTACGTGCTGCCTGCCCATTAGGCACTTGGTAGCTGTCTGGGTTATCAGATCGACTGCCATGGTATCACAGGGCTTGTGTTCAAATAACCCTTATTTTACTTAATAAAGGCCCCAAAGCCTTTTTGTGTAACTTTTGTTATAGTATACTAATGGTTTGATTTTATTATTAGTTATTGTTAATTTCTTTTGTGTATAATTTATAATAAAACTTATCATAGGTATGTGTTTATAAGAAAAAAGATAACATATACAGGGTTTGCTAATCTCTGTGTTTCAGGCACCCTCTGGGGGTCTTGGAACATATTCCGCATGGGTGAGGGTTGACTACTGTATTCTAAAATAATTATATTTAGTGTTGGTAGAAACCCTTATATAATCAATAGCCCAGCAGAGCAGAACAACTTGTTTGTTGTTACACAATTACGTCAGAGGATGTTACACAGTTACCATATATCCTTAATTGTAAGGCTTCATCAGCTGTAAACAACTTTTGAGAGGGAAAGAACCCCAATTAACACTACATTATATGTCCACATCCATCCTGATTTCAGAAACATAATGTGGGAAAATGTGCCTATTAGAATTGAGGAAATCTAATAATTTATCTTGGCGATATCACCAGGAAGTTGCATTGTTTGAAGCTAAGATTTTTCTAAAGAGCTATCCAAGGTTAGTGGTAACACTTCCCTGAAAATTTTCCAGAGTAAATTCATCATGACCATGAGTAAAGCATAAAAATCACTCCTCTCTTGGGGTATTGGAGATCCCAGAACTGTTTCTGAAGGTTGTTCTTGGCCATTTACTCAAATAGTCCCACTTCTGCTCTGACCCTTTTTAAAAATATTTCTCTTATTTTAGTAATTTGTTTTTGTCATCCACCTAGATATACCACCCCCCCACCCCAGCCCCAATAATGCTAGGCAATCAGTGAATGAAGGAAAGAAGAGAGGAACAACGGAATCGGCTGAGAACGCAGGGTTGTTCTGCAGGGAGTCATACATCCCCAAGTACGGTTACTTCTGCTCCTAGAATATCTCCTGAACCCTTCCACTTGTCTCAGTACCCACTGTGGGAGGTAGGATAATGACCGCCAAAGATGTTAGCACTCTAATGCTCAATCTGTGAATATGTTGTGTTACATGACAAGAGGTGATTAAGGCTAAAGGTGAAATTAAAGTTGCTAATCAGCTGGCCTTTTTTTTAAAAAAAAAGATTTTATTTATTTCAGACAGAGGGGAAAGGGAAGGAGAGAGGGAGGGGAAAGGGCAGGAGAGAGGGAGAGAAACATCAATGTGTGGTTGCCTCTTGTGCACCCTGTACTGGGGGTCTGGCCTGCAACCCAGGCATGTGCTCTGAGTGGGAATCAAACTGGCGACCCTTTGGTTTGGAGACCCATGCTCAATTCACTGAGCTACACCAGCCATGGCTGCTGGCCTTAGAGAGATTTGCCTGGATTATCCAGGGAGATCACAAGTGCCCTTAAATGGGGAAGAGGAAGACAGAAGATTCTGAACTAGAGAGATGATATTATGAGAATGCGTTGACCAGCCATTGCTGGCTTTGAAGGTGGGGAAGGGGACCATGAGACAGGGAATGTGTCCACCACTAGCAGCTAGAACAGGCAGGGAAAGAGAAAGGCACACAGTCTTGATGACTCCTGATGGTAGCTCAGGGAGACCCACTTTGAACCTGAGACCACCAGAACTGTGAGAGAATAAATGTGTGTTGGTGTGAGCCACTAAGGTTGCAGCGATTCTTTATAGCAGCACCACTGTGGTTCCTGTCATTGTGTTTCCTAGGTTACTGAAACTAGCCGTGATATGACTTCCAGTCTTGTCTCCTTCCAATCCCTTTCTACTCTGCAGTTAGCGCTGTCTTCCTAAAATGCTGTACAGTTGGTCTCACTCATCTATTTAACACCCTCCGGTTACTCTCTACTGCTCATAAAATAAGGCCCTGAGTCTCTAATGGATGAATGATTTATTACTTTAGCTATTAGAAAATGTCATCTTAAACTGAAAGGACACAGACCAGGTGATGTTGACTTTAACAATTAATTAGCAGTTAGTAATTTTAGGTTGTATGCTAGAGTGAAGAAAAAGAGCACTATGTTTATCTGAAAACTATAGAATGGAAAACAATGTTTTAGTAATTTCTTTTTATTCTGATAGTCTATTTTTCTGTTAGGCTCAACCAAAAAAAAAAAATAAAATAAGGCAGTCTTTAAAGCAAAGCCCAGAGTAAGGATATAAAATGAGCAAAAATCACTGGCAGTTAATTTTACAGAATTATGAAAGCTGGTTAGGTACTTTTAGCTTCTCTCTGTTGAAATTATAAAAATAAATCATGTTTTATCAACTGTGCTTCTGGAAGAAACATGTCTCTTGAGAAATGAAAAAAAAAGCTACAAACACACTGCATAGTGATTTGTGAAATATTTTATCTTCTCATACCAGGCTGAACACACTTTCTGCTTTAAAAATATTAGCATGTATGTGTGGAACCCCCTGTTGCAAATATTCAAATGAGGTTGGTCATTTTTGAAATAAATTGTCACTTTTTAATGTGTACTGGAGACAATGGAGAAAAAGCAAGGGCAATTCGTCATTTTAATGATCATTTACTCAGATGATTAGAAGAGTGTTTGTTTTTACTTTGATTTTGTAGAAGTTCCTGAGGGAGGGGTTCCCGCTCTCCCTTTTGTCCCTTCCCACTCTAAGTGCCGTCTCCATTGCTTTCCATATTTGCACGCAGTGGGGAGAAAAATAATTGGGAAAACGCACGGATAAGGCAAAATGAGAAATCAGTTCTAACAATGGTTTGCTGCTGATGCTGCAATGAACACATCGATCCAAAGACAATGTTATATTTGTCACCAAGGTTATACAGGGTCTAGCACAAATGACGCCCCTTTTTTATTACAAAATCTTAAGCATGTCATTCTGTAACAACAGTATCACACTCAAGCACACCATATGACATTTTAGGTGAAATGTTCAAATTAAAACCATAAATCATTACACCCATATTATTACCCTACCAACCCCACGCAAGCAGATGTTACTTCTGTTGGACCCTATATTTTTCTACGGCAACCAATCTGTTTTGTCTGGCTTATATTTTTTAAAGCAGCCCAATATTAAATTGGTATTCATAGACTACATGACTGTCCTGCTGCTTCAACTTTTTATTTGATTGTTAAAATATTGTGGCAATAGGCCTGGGCCGGGTAGCTCAGTGTGTTAGAGCATCGCCTCCATGCACCAAGTTTGCGGGTGGGATCCCCTGTTGGGGCACATGCAAGAATCAACCAGTGAGTGCGTGAATAAGTGAAACAACAAACTGATGCTGCTCTCTCTTTCTCTAAAAATCAATAAATAAAAATGTTAAAAAATACTGTGGCATTAACACTGTTCTTTTACTTTTTAGCCTCACATATTTTTATTTCTGCAGGATGAACAAAATTGCTCCTGAAAAATGTTGCTTCTAAGATTGTGAATTGAACTTAAAACCTGAATCAAAAAACCAGTCAGAACCCTTTTTCTAAAACTTCAGCAAACATGAGTGATAACTTTCCTTTTCTCGCGAGGGACAGATTTTTAATTTTTACCATTGCTGCTACACTAAGGCTTGTGATTACATGTCTTCTCAGACATCAGAGAGTCACGGGCGTATCTGCCATAGGCTTCCAAAACTTTGTGACCGTTCAGGGTTGTGACAGGTACCTATTATTGTGTAACAAACTCCCCCCTCAAAATTAGTGACCTAAAATAATAGTTACTTGCTTAAAATTCTGCGGCAGGCTGGGCTCCACCGGGCAGCTTGTCTCTGCCCCAAGCGGTACCAGCGGGGCGGGCTCATGTGTTTGCCTGCGGTTGGCTGGTGGTGTGGCTGCGTCTGGAGCACCCCAGATGGACTTACATATTTTGCATCTCCTCTGTGATGGCTGGGACAAATGGGTGCTGGTCTGGCCTCTCTTTCTTCAAAGTGGTCTTTCATCTTCCAGGGTCTCTTTCCATTAGCAGGCTAGCTTGGGCTTTCTTGCATGGCACCTCATGGCAGCAAGAGAACAAAAGCAAAAGGTCTGAGGTGTCTTAGGGCCGAGACCCAATAATTGTGTGGCATCATTTTTGCCATAGTCTGCCATCCAAGAAATTAATGTTGGATGGCAGTATCCAATGGTAAGAAACCAGGGAGGAGTGACTCCTGGGGAGCCATTTCATAACAATAAGCCCCAGTTATCCTAAGGAGTGTTTCTATAATTCCATTACATTAGATGCCAAAGATAAGTTATACCCTCCTTTCAGTGACCATCCAAAATCAGCTCACTGTTCCTACAGAAAAACTTCAAAGTAGTTGTCCAGTGAAACAACAGAAGAAGCACAGTGAACCTACTTGAATAAAGTACAGAATTCCAAGTGAATGGGTACTTAGTTGATAGATTAATTTTAAAAGTTAGTTAAAAATGGAGAATCATAAAACAAATGATATGTAATCTTACACATTTCATTTTAACAAAAACTGAGCAGATATGATGAGATATGCATTCACTCACTGGTATTTTAATGCACACCAAGGGCGTTTGTCTGAGTAAGAGTTCATTCACCTTCCGTGTGTGAACCCACCAACAAGTGATAAACAATGATGATCAATTTTGACAGCTTTGAAGTGGGATGGAAAGTCAATCTGTTTAGAGAATCTGAGATTTTTACATTTTCTTCCAATTGTCTCACCCACACCTTATTCACTAGCAATTGTTTGAGCAACGTTCTCATCATATTATCTTTTCTATCACATAGTTTTCATAAAGATAACAACTAGTTATTTCTACACCCATACTTGATCAATTTATAGATACTTAATGCAATTTTGATTTAAAAGTACAACTGGAGTAAATCTGGGAATCAGCTCAGCTGACTCTTGGCAGCCGTGCAGCTCAGCACCTGCAGAGGCGCATGGGCTGACTGACTCTAGAAGGTCTGTTTGGTTGTGAGTTTCCACTGCTATGTTCACTAGAGTCTGCTAACCTGGCGACGGGATAAAGTGGAGGCTGTTTAAAGGAGTTGCTACTATAGGTGAAATATATCTATCCTAGATAAATTAGTACCAATTCTGAATTTTACTATTATTTGAACTTCCTGCCTGACTCAGGGATTGGTTGATTCATGTGGGCTGGTCATTAAAAAACCCTCCACCTAAGAATGTAAACTGAAATTCTTTACTGTCTGGTGATTTGGAAGGTCTCAGTGCTGCCACCAGAAAGTTACCCATGTTCCAATGAACATCGATTCACCGAGATGCTCTTTTTCCAACTCCACTCTCATAAGACCCTGCTGCGCCCGGTGGTCTAAGATTCACTGATGTGCCCCAGTGCTGGGTTGGCAGCTCTGTGCTTTATTCCAACCTGACCAGATGCTGTGATCATCAGTGAAACTTGAAGTCCATTTTTGGGAGACATTTCCATAGTTTTCTAGCAGATTCTTAAGCACGCTTCTTTGGGAACTATTGACCCAGACCATGTTCTCTGTGAGAGGATCTCAAGAGTGATCCTGATACTTGGCTGTTTCTTTTTCATGAAATGACAAAGATGTAGATGGTTAATTTGGGTGTATTAACTTTGGGAGGGGTTTTGACATTTTAAATTCACACCAAGCATTGGAGAAAATGAGTGTGACCGTGAGACTACCATAATACTGTTCGTTTTCCAGAGAATTTATTTTTTTTTCAACAGAGTCTATCTGCTGATAGGTCTAGTCCTATTTGGTATCATTTTTGCCAATGTCTGCCTGCCAGTGAATTGAGTTCTCCATCATGTGAGAAAAATAAGGAGAGACTGCATGTTTTCTGTGTTCTAGCACTCTGGGGCCCCATACAGGTTAACATTTAGTGGTTGACAATGTCATAATCCCAGAATATTCAAAGATGTCATAATGTTCATGCATGTTCCTGGTAGAAGTATATAAACACACACAGACTTTTTTTTCTGGCTGATTGACCTTTTTTGTTCCTATGGAAGAAATTTCCAGAACTCAAGTTTTCAGAGAGGACTGTAAGTGGCTACCCTAGCCTATTTGGAGTTTTTCACAAGAGGCCTAATGTGGCCCCTACAGATAAAATCTGTGTCCTTTCCAAATTTCTGGAGAGGACATGTGTCCCTCCCTGGGTCTCCTCAAAGGACAGTTGGTTGCTTGGTACACACTTTTCCTGACACCACTGTCACTTCCCTGAGGCCACCCAGCAACCAGAGTGCTATTCGTGCTATGAAGTATTCTAAGGACAGGGATTCCATGAACACGTTCATCTGGCACACAGGCACCTCACAGAACTTTGAGTGTTATTACGACCTTAGATACAGACTTTTACCTTGAGCACGCCTGGAATTCCACTTGATGTTGGCATTTCAGAGAGTCTTCAAAAAACAACTGCTCAGGTTTCTGTAAGATCATCTGTTCCGGATAATGAAGGCTTGACAAAATTTGGAGGGAGCTCTTGACATACATTTTCTCACAGGCTTGAAATAGAGATATTCACTTATCCTTCACACTTAAAAGCACTCTGTGTGAGAGAAAGTTGTCTCAAGTGCCACTGGGTTAGTGACAGAGAAGTAACGGGTGATATCTTGACTGATGGGAGCAAGGGGAAGACTGCTGACAGCAGTGAATAAAATGCTTGGGGAAGATGAAAAAGGACAGGGGAGAAGCAGAGCTGGGCGCTTCCGCCTGGCATGGGTTCACTCGGCCGCGGCGCCGGCGGAGCACCACAGCCTGGAGGCCCACTGCATGTCCTAGTGACAAAACCAAAAGTCCCCCCCCTCCCCGCCCCGTGGGGTGAGTTCAGAATAGAGACAGCCATGTTTAGATATTTAAATATGACCACACATTGTAAGTGTGCAGTCGTGGCTGGTTTTACCCAGATCATTTCATTTGTTCCCATAGCAGCCCAAGGACATGATATTGGCCTTATTTTTCAGGGAAAGAGACTAAAACACAGACATAAATCTAAAATCACACAGTTAGAAAGTGCCATTGTCAGAAAAGTCACTTACGGCTTCTGAATTCAGCTCTCCTTCCATTGCACCAAAGCAATTTCCCATTATCCCGTCACAAATGATGAGGTTCGTTTCCTCCATGGCAAGCCACCAAGAAAAGGTTAAATTATGGTCACCATCTTCTTTTTGATCTTTAAAAAATTTTTATTAAAATCTTTTTTTCAATTACAATTTACATTCAATTTTATTTTGTGTTAGTTTCAGGTGTGCAGCATAGTGGTTAACAATCATATACTTTACAAAGTATTCCACCTGATATTTTCAGTACCTAGCTGGCACCATACATAGTTATTACAATATTATTGACTATATTCCCTGTGCTGTGCTTGGCATCCTCATGAATATTTTGTAACTACCAGTGTGTACTTCTCAGTCCCTTCATCTTTTTTACTCAGTTTCTTAACCCCGCTCCCCTCTGCAACCGCCAGTCTATTCTCCATATCTAGGAGTTTTGTTTGCTCACTTACATTGTACTTTAGATTCCACATATAAGTGAAATTATAATGTATTTTTCCTTCTCTGATTGGCTTATTTCACTTAACATAATGCTCTCTAGGTCCACCCATATTGTTGCAAATGGTAAGATTTCATTCTTTTTATGGCCGAGTAATATTCCATTGTATATATGTACCACAGCTTTTTTCCCACTTGTCTGTGCATGGGCACTTGGGTTTCTTCCCTAGCTTGGCTATTGTGAATATTGCTGCAATGAATATAAGAGTGTATCTCTCCTTCCAAATTAGTGTTTTGGGTTTCTACAAAGATGTACCCAGAAGTAGAATCACTGGGTCTAAGGCAGTTCCATTTTTAATTTTTTGAGGAAACTGCATACTGTTTTCCACAGTGTCTGCACCAGTCTGCGTACTCACCAACAGTGCAAAGCGTTCCCCTTTCTCCACATCTTTGCCAGCACTTCTTTGTTGATTTATTGATGATAGCCATTCTGATAGGTGTGAGGGGATATCTCATTGAAGTTTTAATTTGCATTTCTCTCATGATTAGTAGTCACCATCATCTTTTTAAAAGAGCAGAATTACTGTGCAAAGGACAAAGAATTTCATTGAATAAAATTCCTTTTCATTGGTACTTTTAACCCCTCAGCTAGCAGCCAATTTAGTTATTTACCAAGACTCATTTCCCGAGGAAATGAACAGCAATGGTCTTACTGTAAATTGTCTTGGGAAATAAACAGGGCAGGGTCCTTTCAGGTCATTCCTAGAAGTCATCTGTCCTCATTGTGTGAGGTCAGGATATTGAGTAGACCACTCATTTGAAAAATATGTCACATGTTTCTAAATCACCTTAAAGTTTTTTCAGGTCTATCCGTTAGGGGCCAGAAGCAGCACCATTAGAGCAGGAAGTGGCTATCTGAAATGTTTATAACAAGTCCAAACAGTGAAGGGAGCAGACCGGTAGGATTAGCTACTTTTATTAGTGCCTGCCTATTGACATGATAATGCAAATGTTATGACAGGAATTAAGTTCAGGTTAAGATCACAGACCAAATGCTTCCCAGGGGTAAGGAAAGATCTAGGCTTTTAATGAATGGCAGAGACTAACATGGGTGAGATAGAGTTTCTTTTGGTATTTTTAAGTTCTGTGAAAGTCAGATTTGTGAATTTTCAGTCATATGTTCCTCTTGATTATTTTAAAATATGAAATAAAAAATAAATATCTTAAGCATAGTAAACTTCAATAAATTAATGTGTGAAAATGGCAGTCAGACACATGATAATATGTACATTCAGAAAGGAAATTGCAGAGAGGTGTGCACGCAACAGTAAGAAGATGACTGAAAGAATAAAAAATCATTGAATTTGGAACAAGAGTGTTAAAAAGCTAAAGGAACCGTCTGAAATTAAATATAAAATTAAAATTTAATTATATAAATTCCATCAATATATAATTCTTGTTTATTATCCTGAGTAGAGTCCCATTTTATTGCTTTCCGACTTCAGGTTGTAGACTATTAGTTGAAGAATAATAGAGTTGAATCCATCTTATATTTTAACTTGTGTTTTTCTATAAAACTTTGGAAGCTAAGTTTTACATGCTTTCTGAATGTTATCTATTCTAAATTGGCTTTCCATATGCCATACTTTTCAGGAATGTAACATTTATTTTGTATAATTGAAAACAAAATTTTATTTTAAAAAAGAAATTTCAGTAGTCCAGTTTCCTGAAATTTGAGTTTATTTATTTTCTATTTTTGAAAACTGGTCTCTAAAAGCTGACTAGATGGGCCAGTGAAACAAAATGAAGTAATTATCCCAAAGGAAAATTTAAATGCTACCTACATATTTATCATTTCCTTAGTGGGCTATACTCTCAAAAATTTAACTGAGTTGTCTCTTTGAAAACTTGTAGAGTTACAGAACACATTGGCCTCCTTGAATTTTTTAGAAAACATCAGTTTTTAATAACGCAATGGGAGTAGTACTTATTTATATATATTTTAATCATCCATTGTTCACTTAATTTTTTCCAGCTGTGGCTTCTTCGATTGGAAAGTAGGGACAATAATCATTTTATTGTAAAGAACTGTGAAGATTATATAACCTAATGAATGGGAAAAAATTATGAACTATCAAATATAATACACATACCAAGTATCGGATTTACCAACTTAGTTATTCATATCTTTGTTGCTTTTGTTCCTACCTTCCACTGTTCCCTGAGACACATTCTCCTCCCCAATTTGTCCTCTTCACAAGTTACAGATACACTGGCTTAGCTGAAGAGAAGTAAGGATGTTCTTGCCTACCACTTTTAATAGTTGTGTTTAAGAAACTGCTGTTAGATAGAAATTAAGAGCCCCTTAAATGATCAAAGAGTTGCTTGTTTTTTTCACTGCCCGCAGCGCCAAAAGGAGACGGAGAGTGGAAATTGCTCACGTGTGTGACAATTATTAAGCATTTAAGTTTTCTAATGTTTTAATCGGTGGATTAGAGATTATTTCCATGACAACTAATTTCTTTTCCCTTCATCACATTAAACCACATTTCTGTATTTATTTTGTCCTTTAAAAGAAACACCTTTTCTCACCTCACCACTTAAAACCTCAAACACAGTAACATATAATAAATTTTAAATATTCAATTCACAGAAAAAATGAAAAAGCAATAGTAAGAGAGTCCCCATAAACAATAAAAATGTTGAATAAGACAGAAGGAAATTTCAGGGGCTGTTTCTAGGGGTTTTCAAAAGAGGCAAAAATACTCATTCTCATCCAGTGCAGTGAAGTGTCGAGTTAGATCAGTGGGACTCTGTTTTCTGAGATGGGCAGGAGATAATTACCAACAGGGTTTTTGTTCAACACACCTGTAGAAGACAAAATCAAGATGTGCTTAAATTTATTCAGACAGACATCTCTTGAATTATTCATCTTTTCAAAAGAAAACACCCCTTCTTGACCTGAGGGGGCCCTCAAACCCCAAACTAGTTCAAACATATGTTTAAAGGGGACATACACAAAGTATTTCTGCCTGAGTCTGTGGTAAATAAGAAATATAGGTATATGTTTTATACATATATATGTATGTATAACATATAGATATAGGTATATGTTTTAAGAAAGTATTTTATTCAGAAACTCAAAATTAAACTTGATCGTTTTCCGGACCTGGTTGATGAAGAATCCTTTCAATGGAATCGAGCTTCGTTTCAGAGCTGGTGCAATGCCTGCACCTGATTAGAAACCCCCTGGGAATTTTCACCTCATCAGATACCTGGCAAGAGAGGCTATTGCTTCCAGACAGTTACCATTACCAGAAGCAACAACAAAAAGTCTCTGCACATTACATGTTCGGAGGGCCATGCGTGGTAGCAGAATCAGTAAGTTGCTTTGAGCACTAGCAATCCTCTACTCTGACAACTCGAAGCTTCTGTTAAAGCGAAGCAGTGGCCGTCCTGAACCCTTTCCCTGTCAGCGTCAGGGAAGCATGATTCTGCAGCTGCAGACATACTTTGTGCACAGGGTATATGAAAGGTCTTCTCAGCCCACAGACTTTGTACTTGTTTCTCTCTCCCAAGGAATGGATCAGGCTTTAAAAACGACTTCTTCTGTGCAGAAGGGAGGAAAAGGTCCCAGGGAGGCTTTCTGTTACTGCATGTCATCAAGGAAGAAACATCAGGGGAATTGCCCCACTGTGTCCACTGGACGTTCCTGAAATCTGCCTGTGGCCAGGGAATCTAACATAGATAGATAGATAGATAGATAGATAGATAGATAGATAGATAGATAGATAGATAGATAAAGGAAACTTCTAAATTACTTCCCTGACTGTGATGTGCTTTTATAACCACTTCACAGATGCAGCAAAGTAATTCTTAGACACAGCCGTCTGGGAGAGTTTCAAGGGCAGAGCACAAGGGTATTCTGTGCTGCAGCCATAGCTGTGAAACCCACTAGCTGCCTCTCAGACAGCACCTGGGACTTGCTATCCCCCAGTTAGTGCCGACAGTGTAGTTGAGGGGATGAGAAGGCCCTTGAACTGTCGTTGCCAATGAAAGACAGAAAGGAGAGGCAATGGGTCATTCTGAGGCTCAGTGTGTTTTCTTTGTCCAGCTGTCTCTCACAATAGCTTCCTAAGCTCTTGTATGGGACTTGTAAGTTAGTGCAAGTTGTCTCCCTGGCCTTTCAATAAAAGTTGCTTCTGCCCCATGTAAGTTGATCTTCTTAGGCGGGGCAGTACAGGGGAACAAGCTTGGCATTTAATTGTCCAGAGAGTTGGACAAGCACTGATCCTGTTTTTATTACTTTGGTATTATCTTGGCTTTTCTACATTCAAAGCCAACCCCATTGGCTTATTTCTAGATCTTGGGTGACAGAGCTGAAGAGAACATACTATGTCAAATATGTTTACTATAAATGTGGCAAAAATAGCTAAGTCATGTAGGGGTGCTGACTCGGCCTCTCCATAGCTTTGGGTTGAGGAGGTAAGTAAGCTAACTCTCTTGCTCCCTTAGTTGCTAAAAAATTGGCTTACTGATGTGCATACACACAGCCAGCCTTGCATCTGCTTCTGAACATTGGGAATGTTGCCCTGGTTTCTGTTTTGTTTTATTTCCTGATAATTGTGCATTGCTTAAATATTTTTAACAGTATTTGCCAGCATTTCAATTCTAAAGAAATATACTATGCCAGGTGGAGTCTAGTGGCAAAAGAGGAAATGGAACAAAACAGACAAGGAAATCAAGAGAAAGAACCATTTGGGCAGGATTTTGTAGCCTTTCTTTTTCTGTAATGTAGGTTCTTTATCCAATTAATTTCCTCCACCCTGTGCAAACAGAGAGCACTGTAAGAGCAGGTGGTCAGCAGCCCCGCTGGGCCAGAAACTGAGCACCTAAGGCAAGGGGGATTTTTTAATGCAAGAATTTGAAAGTAATTGTAGCTCCAAGTGAGCTAAAATTTATTTAATGCTGGTAGTTTTTGCCTACTAGCTCTAAATTATGCATTATTAGGTGATTATTTATTTTAATACTCTGCATCAGTGGTTTTTATCATGGAGGGAAAATTTACCAGTGTTTGATTTTGATAGTGGATTATCTGGGGACAAAGGAACAAGCCAACTGTCTCTAATTTAGAGCTTGTTGCACCATCAAATGGCTTAACATGCTCCCTCTTTGAGGTTATGTCTCCACCATGCAGGTGCCCGGAACAGCCATGGCTCAGCAGAGAAAAAGATACTGTCAGAGGGTCCTCCAGTTAGACCCACACAAAACTGGGCCTTTTTGTTATTATTTGTTTTACATCGGTCTCGATACTGATTATCTATTTATTTATTTTTAATTTTTCATTGTGTTTTTTTCCATTACCGTTTATCCCCCTTATACCCTCTCCCACATCCACTCACACCCTCCTTCCCCATCAGCCTCACCCCACTACAGCCATACTGCTGTCCATGTGGCTGACCGGGCCGTTTCAAATCTTGGACGTATCTTTAAGGAGTGGGGAAAGTCAAGGGCTTTGCAATTTAAACACTATTTTAGTTACCATGCCACAGTCTCTACCCAGGGCAGAATAATTAGGGTTTTCAAGCTTTCAGAGGATGCAATATGCATCTGAATTAATTCTTTCCCTTGTCAGTCAACAGTAATATTTCTCCAAGTGTCTTCCCAAAAATACAAATTCTGAGGGATGTCCATTGCTGTTTTTAAATGAATGAGGTGGAAGCAGGGAATCCGTGGTCAAATAAATTTAGGAAATGCTGAGGTAAACAGAGATAGATTTCTTTGTTGCAGGAGCCATGAATATGCTAATGAGTCCTGTGAAACTTTAAGAAGGAAATACAAATACAGCATTGCCCAAGTAATGGCGTTCAGGGAAAAACATTTTTTTAAGACCAACCTTCCAAGGAATGTAATGTGGGGGAAAACATGCAGGATTATAACTCATAATGACCAGTTTATGCTATATATAAGAAACCAAGTGAGCTGGGATCAGTAGTGGCAACTTTCACTTTTATGAAAACTCTTTGGCTTTTGCTTCCTGTCATGTTCTGAGTTGCTAATGCGATTGGGTCATTGAAGATGGGATTAGAGTTGGGTGAATCTTGTTTGTTTATTAATATAAACCTTAGACGTAGGGGTGACATTGTTAGTGATGGTAGTGATGGTGATGGCGTTTTACTTCCAAACTAGAATAAAAACAAGTAGAAATATTTTTTACATGCTTGAAATCAAAGAAAAATAATGAAATATTTGTATATGTCTTTTGAGAGGCTGAGAAGTCACACAAATGATGAAATAGCTTTTGGATTTAAGGTTATGTGGGGGAAAGACTAAGTTTGTGTATCCTACAGTACTTGCCTTGGTCCCTTGTATTTGTTAGATAATTGATGATGTTTTTAACTGAATTAAAATAACTCAGCAGAAGTTCAGTCATCTTAAGTCATGCTGTTGAAATGTCCTGTTTTATCTACAAAGAAGGAAAACTAAAATTAACTATGAATTTTTCTCTAAAATATTTTGAGTTTAAAGCTTCATAAATAAAAATATTTTGAACGGTTTCTTTTTAAATTTGAAATTTACTAAACTAATTTCAATGATGCAATAAGTTTTTTGATTATAAATGTTTTTGTACCATCTAAATGAAAAATTATTGAAAAAAATCTAGTTACTCTAGGCAGAAATAACCTTTCCTCAGTTCTTCTTGTGAAGTCATGGTTGCCCATCTGAACAGACAATGACTGGCGTAGTCCCCTTCAGTTCTGCCTTTCATCAATGTTCTGCCAAGGGCTCTTTCCGGATGGCTGTTAGAGTTCATGGTTGCTTGTGTTCTAGCCTCTTCATAACTGAACTGATGTAATTACCTTAATAACTGTAGTTTAATGTGCTTGTCTGTCTACCTCCTGAATCTTGAGGTCATATTCACAGAGATATTTGTGCTTTTATACTTGTGTGTGTGTGTGTGTGTGTGTGTGTGTGAGAGACAGAGAGAGGGAGAGAGAAAGAGAGAATTCGCATTTTTCTTTAGTCCCATTAAGTGGAAGAATTGGGGTTGGTCAATGCTGGAGTAACTTTAACAGAGTGTATAGTGACGACACTCATCACGGGTGTAAAGTAAGTCGTGCGTTCAAAAAGGGCCTTGGATCTCGTGTTGGAATGCAAAACAAAGGAGACATACAACACAACAATGCCGTTATTGTACTATTAAAAAAGGTTTGATGCATATAAATCGGTAAAAACTTTAACAGTTAGTTTGTAAACAAGGTACTACTTGGTAGAAACTGAGAAGGGATGAGCACCAAGGATGACTGAAGTGTGTACTGAAGCAGGACAGCCGTTTCAACACCAAGAAGCTCCGTAAGGAAATAAAAGAAAATCAAAAGGTGAAAGAAAAAATTGAGTGTAGCTATTATATTATTTATTTAGAATACAGGACTATGTGATGCTTATTATTTTATTCTACTACATTTAGATTTTGTGGCCATTTGTTTGTTCATGTGTAGTTTTAAGAACTCGTTTTTTAAAAATTATTGCTGTTTCTCAATATGCTCACCTTAAAGTCCGAACAGCAGAAAGGCTGAAAACATTCTTTCTTAGACCGTTTTGGGTCCCTGGCTTATACAATGCAATGAAACATTGATTTCAATTATTATGTAGATGTGAATTTCTTTTCTTAGCTACATCTTTTCAAGAAAGCCAGTTTTATTGGTCTGGCCACAAAGTGACATTTCGTTATTGTGAAAAGTGCCCTGCAGTTGTGCTATAAGGTTAGAAAGATGCGGCTCCATGGAAGAAAGATGGCAGAGATTCTTATAAATTCCATCTCTCCTAGATCTAAGCAAGAGGTCAATACTGTAATCTTCCCTTTTCGATTCACATAAATTGCCAGTGCTGTTTTCTAGAATGAGTACATGAGTTCAATTTAGAAAAAAAAAATTATTCTGAAGGATGGAAATGACCCCATTTCACAATAAAAAGTGTTCAAGAAAAACCAACACATGAATTTTTTTCTTTAATTCCACTCTGGTAAAGTCAATTCTTGATGAGTAACCCAGTTAATGCTGTGCCTTACATTAACCTAGCAGTTTGTTAGTTTTCGAAGTGTGGTCTTTTCTTTATTTCATGAGAACCTCACAATAAGTGTGCAAAGGAGATCGGGACAAAAAGAAACTGAGGCTCTGAGAGATGAAGTGACTTGTAGAAGGTCACACAACTAACTGATGACTGGACCTAGATTGTCGCCCTGGTTTACAGTCTGTTTTATCTATTTTTTACAAGCAGAATGTCTGTATTTGAGGGTAGATCATTCAATCCAGTAGTTTAGAAAAATTATAACAGTTAACAACAGTATGAGACCTTCCACTTCACAGAGTTATTTCACGTCCTTTATCTTATTTAATTTTTAGGCTAACTTAGTCACAAATAATTTATCATCTTGAGCCCAATTTAACACATGAGGAAACCGAGATTCAGAGATCTCATGTGCCCTTGGCCTCGACTGTGGCAGACCCAGGTCTGAATTTCTGTACTTGGACTATTGTCCTGCTCACTTTCCATTCCCCACAATCCCCCTATAGCTCTTCAATCTAAAAATTGTTTATGTTCAAACTTCGTGATTTTTGTTTTCCTCTTTGGAGAAAAACACCTTCTTTACTGTATCTTTCTGAAGGAGATGTTAAAGTTAGTCTACACCCACCTGAGCCAGTATCTCTGAGCACAGAGAGTGGCGACCCAGAAAACAGCACACTAATCCACATTTAGATAACTCTGAGCTCTAGTTCCACTGTCCTTAAGGTATTTATACTTCTAAATAGCTGTGGGTCAAGGTCTGGAAGCAGAAGACAATATTTTATATTTGATTCATTTAGGTTTATTTTGTCTCTCTGTCTTACAATTACATGTTATATTTTTCTTTAAATTGTGCCCTTTAAAATTATTGTCCTTTTTTTAAAAAAAAAAATTGAAATTTAGTGTTCATTTTAAGAACCAAAGTTATCTCTTTGGATATGAGCCACTTGAATTAGATGTGGGTGCCTCTCCAAGGTAGAGACTGTCCTTGTGCCTATTTTACAAATGACGGAACTATGCACTGAAGTCCCAGGAAGCAGACCTGGGAATAGAACCTGGATCTCTCTGCTTTGAGGTCTGTCACTCATATTCCTCTCCAGCAATTTTTTTCTCACCACACATATGCACACACATGCACACAATGGTTAAAATAAAGAAAGAAAAAGAAAAAAAAGGAGCCATTTGAAACTGCCATTTTTGGGAGACAATGAAGCTTCCTAGATGATTCTTTTTTTTTCAGGATTTACTTAAATTGTAAAAATGAGAAAGGATACTAAAAACAGAAAATCTCAGATATTTGTTATGCATTTTCTTAGCAATATGAATGACCTATTTACCCTGAGAGCATGAATCACCCATGAGATGGCATCAATGATAGCAAATCTTGCTAATGCATTTATTTTGACCATGTAATACATAATTTAGGGAAGCCAAGAGCCAAATATAGATTTATGCCTCATCTATAAAGGAGTGTTATGTTAACCATTTGACAGGTGTATGTAAAATGGAAAAATAATTAGTAAAATGAAATTGCCTCTGAATTGGTCAGGTAAGTGTCATATGTAACAAACTCTGCAAATTGTTCTTCTCATATTGACAAAGTGTAAAATCCCTAGGTCATGTATATTGAACAAATGGATAAAATAAAATTTATTAGATCAACTCTAGAAGTAAATAACACTTCAGTACATATTCTGTCAATTAGCCAGAGGTCCACTCTAGTGAAATCAGAAAAAAGAATGCTTCAGTCACTTTTGAAAAATCATGTGATATCAAGGGCAATGCACTAGTGACTCTCTGAATGTCTCTTAAGGATGTGCAGTAGGTACTGGATGGACCCAGGAATTCCGGTTTGTTGTCCGAATGTCCTCTCAAAATCCATGTTGAAATCCTGATGCCTGATTTGATGTTCTGAGTAGGTGGGGCCTTTGGAAAGTGATTAGGTCAACTAATTAGGCAGAACCCTCACAAATAAGATTAATGCCCTCATAAAAGCGACCCAAGAGAGTTCTCTGTCCCTTCCACTATGTGAGAAGTCTGCACCCAGTTGAGGGCCCTCACAAAACCACACTTGGACTTCCAGCTTTCAGAACTGTGACAAATAAATTTCTGCTGTTTACAAGTCACCCAGACTATCGTATTTTACTATACCAGCTGGGACAGACTAAGACACTGTTAAATGAGATGAGCAAAGTAAAAATTGCTCTAGGATAAAGTGACACCTCCTTCTAGAAACCTTTTACCCATCCACTTTCTGTTTCTATTGACTTGCCTATTCTGGACATTTCACATGAAAGTAATCTTGCATTATTGGTGCTTGTGCCTGGCTTCTTTCACTTAGCATTGTGTTTTCAGCATTCATACCTATTGCAGTGTGTATACTGATACATTATTTCTTTTTAATCCCAAATGACTTCCACTATCTGAGTATACCAGAGATGGTTGCTTACACCTTTGGCCATGATGAACAATGCTTCTATTAGCATTTTGACTCAGGTTTATGACTCTGTTAGTGGAATTACTTTAAATTTAGTGCAGTTCTGTGGTTCAGAGATATATTTCATATATGAGTATGCTATTGCGATTCTGTCAAAAGTCTGTTCAGGGAAAAATTATACTGAAGTCTTCCTTACATTTCTGTGGGGTACGAACCACTATGTTCTCCTTGATTTTATAAATTAATTAAGAAAAGGAAAATCTCAGTTTTAATCAGCTACTTAAAACAATTAAGAGAGTAAGAACAAAAAAATTGCCTTATATGTGTCAGGCACTTTTCTAAACATTTTCAGTTGTTTATTTCTCATGAATTATATAGGTGCTATTATTGTTCCTTTGCAAAGATGAAGACACAGAAATATGTGGGCACAACATAATTTTCCCAAGAAATACAGCTAATAAGAAGTAGAGGTAGGATTTGAACCCAAGATGTCCTGACTTTAGAGACTGTCCTTTTGACTGCTACATGGGGATAGGCAAATAACTGACTTAGAAGAACCTGTTTGGTAGTAAGTGTTCAATAATTAGAGGTTCTAATTGTCATTTTCTTATTATTTCAAAGTGAGCGTGGGCTTATTCTGTTTTCTTTAGGAGTGCATCTATGATTTGCGGTGCTGTGCCAATCCAGACATTGGATGAGGGCAAAATGTTTCTTGATATCATTTGGCAACTGGAAAACTTACATAAGGAAGTTTACCAAAAGCTAGAAGTATACAAAATTATAACAGTGTTTTATGTATCTAGCAAATATTTATTGAATTGCCACTGTGCCGATCACTGGAGTAGTCTCTAGGGTCAAGGAGGCAGAAGACATTAATATGATATGATCTCACCCTTATCAGAGCCGATAACCTAGTAAGGATCATGGACCAGTGCATAACTACATAAGAGATTAATTGGAGGAAGGAGGGATGCTGCATGTGACCTGCCTGTGGAACCAGCTAGATTTGGTATTGCAGTGAGGATTGTGCTGCTAAAGTGTTTGGGGAGTTAGCCGCCTGCAATGGTTAAGGAATTAGAGTCAAGCACACCAAGGTTCGAATCCCAACAGTTTCACTGAGCTGGGTGACTGAGCAAAGGTTGCTTGCAACCTCAGAAACACTTCCTATTCTATTTTAGAAGGAGAATAATACAGGGAGGAGCAAAAGCAGGTCTACAGTTGTGAGTACATGAAATGCAGAGTGTATTCTTGCATTATTATTTATTAATTATTGTATCATTTTCCATATAAACAACTGTAAACCTACTTTTTCCACACTCTGTATTGCCTACTTCAAAACATTTAGTGAGCATTAAAACATATTATGCATCACTAAACATCCTACTTAGCAGAAAGAAAATGGTCAATAAATAGGGAACTTACACCATACACAAAAGTAAATTCAAGGTGGATAAAAGACTTAAATATAAGTTGTGACACCATAAAAGTCCTAGAGGAAAACATCAGAAGGAAAATCTCAGACATTCCATGCAGCAACATCTTCACTGATATGTCTCCTAGAGCAAGGGACATAAAGGAAAGAATAAACAAATGGGACCTCATCAAATTAAAAAGCTTCTGCATGCCTAAAGAAAACAGCACTAAAATGAAAAGAGAACCAACTATATGGGAAAACATATTTACCAATGATACCTTGGACAAGGGTTTGATCTCCAAAATATATAAAGAACTCACATGACTCCACTCCAGGAAGAAAAAATCCAATTTAAAAATGGGCAAAAGATTTGAACAGACACTTCTCCTTGGAGGACATACAGAGGGCCCAGAGATATATGAAAAGATGCTCAGCATCACTAACCATCAGAGAGATGCAAATTAAAACCGCAATGAGATACCACCTCACATCAGTCAGAATGGCCATCATAAACAAAGCAACAAACAAGTGTTGGAAAGGATGCGGAGAAAAGGGAACCCTACTGCACTGTTGGTGGGAATGCAGACTGGTGAAGCCACTGTGGAAAACAGTATGGAATTTCCTCAGCAAACTAAAAATGGAACTGCCTTTTGCCCCAGCAATTCCACTGCTGGGATTATACCCTAAGACTCCTGAAACACCAATTCAAAAGAACCTATGTACCCCAATGTTCATAGCAACACAATCTACAATAGCCAAGTGCTAGAAGCAAAACCTAAGTGCCCATCAGCAACTGAGTGGATCAATAAACTATGGTACATTTACACAATGGAATTCTACACAGCGGAGAGAAAGAAGGAGCTTATATACCCTTTGCCACAGCATGGATGGAACTGGAGAGCATTATGCTAAGTGAAATAAGTCAGGTAATGAGGGACAAATACCATATGATCTCACCTTTAACTGGAACATAATCAACAAAAGAAAAAAGCAAGCAAAACATAACCAGAGACATTGAAATTAAGAACAATCTAATAATAGCCAGGGGGGGGAGGGGACTATAGGGAGAAGGGTTTTCAGGAACTACTATAAAGGACACATGGACGAAACCAAGGGGGAGGGTGGAAGTAAGGGAGGGAGGTGGGTTTTGATGGGGTTGGGGGGGAGTGGAGGGGAGAAAATGCAGGCAACTGTCATTGAACAACAATAAAGTAATTTATGAATCAAAAAATACATAAAAACATAAAAAAATAGGGAACTTTCTGGAGTGATAGAAACAATTGGGTGTATACACTTACCAAATTCCTTGAACTGTACACTTAGTTGCACTTAATTATATGTAAATTACCTCAAGAAATGTGATTTAAAAAAATATAAATACCCCTTACGAACTTCCTGAGTTTGATGAGCTCCTAAGAAAAGTTATTTTAGGGGGTAGGGGAGGCAGGAGAGGGTAAGGAGTATAAATATAAATGATGAAGGAGGGAGACGACTTTGGGTGTTGAATGCATGATGCATTTACTGTAACAGGGATATTATAACCTTAGAATATTTTAAGTCCTGTTAGAAATGTAGTAAGTAGTAAAATAGAAACAGACCTAGAGAGCAAGCTGTGACTCCTGGCCAAATGTTAGTGAGATTGTAATCTGTAAATAACTCTTTGTATCCTGCAGTTTTAGTCAAATAGCTTAAGTGTGCTTGCTTGATTTGCAGCCATGATGTCTGGCAGGAAGACAACCAATTGTAAACTTCTCTCTAAAGTGTTATCTAGGAATGCAGATGGGGGGATCTGCATTTCTGAGACAATCTCACTGATCTATTCTCTGTAACCAGGTTTTACTTTGCTTGTAACCTGACTCCCGAAGTGCTACGTATGCCATGCATCTCTGAAGAGTATATATGCCAGCTCATGTCTTTGTTCAGGGCCCTAGATTTG
>PVJI01005969.1:0-91168 GCA_004026765.1 Micronycteris hirsuta
TTCTATGGATTTTTAGGTCAAATCTGAAGACAGGTTTTGGATGACATGTGAAGTCCTTCTAGCTTGATTTTATGTATTCATGCTTTCTGTACTATCATGCATAAAATCACAGACATAGATCATTGGAATAGAATTGAGAGTCTAGAAATATCTTTCCACATTTGCAGTCCATCGATTTTCCACAAGGGTACCAAGGCAAATTCAATAGGATAAAGTGTAGTGTTTTTAACAAATGGTGCTGGGACAACTGGATATCCACATGCGAAAAGTTAAATTTGATTCTTACCTCTCACCGTATACAAAAAATAGCTCAGAATGGATCAAAAGCTTAAATATAAGAGTTAACACTCTAAAGCTCTTCAAAGGAAACATAGGTAAATATTTGTGACCTTCAGTTATGCAATGGTTTCTTAATATGACATCAAAAGTACAAACAACAAAAGAATAGATAAGTAGAACTTTGTCAAATTAAAACATTTTTGTGCCTCAAAAGACACCATCAGGAAAGTGATAAGCCAGCACACATAATGGAGAAGTATTTTCAAATCATATATCTGATAAGAGACTTGTATATTGAATATATAAAGACCTCTATAACTCAATTATAAAAATACAACCCACATAAAGCATGAGCAATGGACTTGAATATACATTACTCTATAGAACATACGCAGAAGTGCCAGAAGCACATGAAAATATACTCAGTATCATTAGCCATCAGGGAAACGAAAATCAAAACCCTAATAAGATATCACTTTGCATCTACTAGGATGTCTATATTCAGAAAAACAGCTATTTGTTGGCAAAGAGGTGGAGAAATTAGAATCCTCATACTCTACTGGTGGGAATATAAAATATTGCAGCTGCATTGGGAAACAGTCTGGAAGTTCCTAAAAAGATTAAACATTCTATTTTTAGGTATATACCCAAGAGAAATGAGAACATAGGTCCATGCACAAACTTCTATATTAATGTTGAAGCAATATCACTCACACTAGCCAAAAAGTGGGAGAAACCCAGACGTCAATAAGCTATGAAGAGATACATAAAATGGGATATGTCCGTACAGTGGAATATTGTTCGGCAACAAAAAGGAATGCAGTACTGATGCATACTCCCACACAGACGCGTCCTGAAAGCAGGACATAGAAGGAGCTAGTCACAAAAAACTGCATATCGAATGATTCCACCTATGTGAATTATCCCGAATAGGCAATTCATAGAAAAAAAGTAGATGTGGTGGACTGGGAATCTGGGGGTAAATGGGGAATGACTGCTAATGAGTAAAGGGTTTCTTTTTGTAATGATGAAAATGTTCCAAAATTGGTAATGGCGATGGTCTCACAGCCCTGTGAATATGCTAAAAAATTATTGCATTGTACACCTTAAATGGGTGAGTGTATGGTGTGCGGATTATTTCTCGGTAAAATTGTTAATAAACAAACAAAATCATATTAACATAATTACAATGCCATTGAATTCCATTGTAATTTTGGACTCATGGACTGAAACAAGTGACGCATTTCCAGGACATCCGGTGATTACCCAGGCAGACCTCCTGAACATCAGGCCAGTTGTCGCTACGTTGTGATTGTTCGAGGAAGTTTGACCCCAACAGACTGTAAAAATCACACTTAGAGTTTTAGTTGGTTTGGCCAGATAATGCTAGTTTGTGTGGGAGATAAGCTACTGAAGTTCAGGTTGGCAGTAGAAGTTTAACTTTTTCTCGTGTAACCTTATTGAGAAGACTCTTTGAGATCTTGCCTTGGCTTGCAGGAGCTCTTACTGAGGCGACCTTATCTGGACAGGCTGTAAGCTTCCCGTAGCTAACTGCTGCTTGCCACAGCACCACAGAGCAGCCCAGGCCGTTTACTCTTTATTTTTTTTTTTTTTTTAAAGAGAGAGAGGGAAGGAGAGAGAGAAAAAAAAACATCAATTGTTGTTCCACTTATTTATGCATGCACTGGGTGCTTCTTGCATGTGTCCTGACTGGAGATTGAACCTGCACCCTTGGTGTACTGGGCGATGCTCCAGGGGTGTCCAACCTGCAGCCTGCGGGCCACATGTGGCCCAGGATGACTATGGATGCAGCCCAACACAAAATCTTAAATTTACTTAAATCATTGTAAGATTTTTTGTGTGTGATTACATGTCACAATGTATTTAATGTGTGGTCCAAGACAACTCTTCTTCCAGTGTGGCGCAGAGACACCAAATGCTTGGACACCCCTACCTGTGCTACTTGCTAAGGGCCAGGGCCAGGGCCAGGGCATTTACTCTTGTCGGTTAGATGACAGAGAAGCCTGCAAATGGTGATCCTAACAATACCTCTTTCATATGCAGTGGTTTTGAGGATTAAGTGATAATCCCCATAAAATATTAAATCTGGGTTCTAGCATAAAATAGTGCTTAATAAATACTAGTTATCATTGATGAGGATAGCATTGTGTTTGACTTGGAAGGCAGTGAGATGAATACATCTCCATTGATGCCTGAAGTTGCACAGATGCTACATTTACAAGTCTTCGGCCATGTCTTAAAAGATTTTAAGTGTGAGGCTTGGAGCATTTTTCTTAAACAGGCAGAATCTTTCATTTGATAGAAATTTATTGGGCCTACTACATATGAACATGTTGGCAGGCACGAGGGATTACGCAGGGGAAGAAGAGGTGGCTAGTGGCTCCGGCAGGTGGTACCCTCATAAGTGCTAGCAGTGGCTAGACTTTAAATGGGCTGTAGCTAGCCTGAGTTTCTGGTGCCATTAGTGCTTTAAGCCAAGTGCACATATATTCTGATACAAAAATAAATGGGATTACCTTTTCTTAACAAGCCCAAGTCTAATGTATCACACTTCGCACTTGTTGGTATTATAGCTTCCAGACCCCAGCTCCCAGCTGGTAGCTTCTCCCTCCTCCTGCTGCTGCCGTTGTCCATTTGTCTCTTCCCGCCCCCGCACGTGGACCCCAGGTACAGGGTTGTTGTAAAGCAATGCTGTAGTGCTGTGTGAGAAACAATTTCCTAAATGTTTACCATAATTATTTGAAAATAGATTGCATTTTAATGTGAAATAGCATAACTAATGCTACAATTTGTGGCTTAGTTAGACTAGAAACTCAGTCTACTGCCATGGCTTTTAACGTGGCCAGGTTTTTATTAAAAAGGCAACAGCATTGATTTCGTAATTATTTTTAAATTTAGCAAGTCTGTGGTACTCATACTTTGGTTTATCTCAGACAAGGCTCATAGGAACCAAACATCTTTTATTTACCTAGGATAGGATGCGTGAAAGCCAAGTCCGTCGTCTCCTTGAACCTGTCCCTGTTTTCCAGTCTCACAGCCCTGCTAGAATGTGAGAGCGTGGGTGTCACCCCCCCATCCTCACTCTCCCCGCTTTAGCGGAGGAGAAAACTGGGGCCCCATCAGGCAAGGGAATATGTGTGGGGTCTCGCAGTGGACTGAGACCCTGGTGCAGAGATCTCCCTTTGCACCAGGCCCCTAACCCTGGTTGGTAATATTTCTCTTTCCTTCTACCCTGTTTTCTAAGCTGTCACCAAGTCCTGTTACTGTTTTCTTGAAATGTTTCCTGGTTTCCTCCCTTCCCATGTCTTCCTGTCTAATCTTGTCCCTCAGTTTCTTACAGTGGGAAAAGCCTGACAGAGCGCTTTGTCTCCGGGACATCCATCATACAAGATTAATTTTCTCTAATTGCCACTGTCAGCATGTCACTCCTCTGTGTCGAAGCTTCAGGAGCTCCCCGCTTCCTGTGGCAGCACACATCAACACCTCTGTTCTTGCGCTCGGTCCTCCAGCACCCAGCACCCCTGCATGTGCTCAGGTGCATTTCCTTTCTCCTCGTGAGCCCCAAAGGCCCACGTCTTCTGTGGGTTTTCTCCCTGAGTCGGTGTGCGTCACGTATGCCGTAGGCCTGCCCAGCTCCCTGGCTCTAGTGTTCCTCCTGCCTTTCCCGATGCTCATTTTTCTAGATCAAACCCTGATCCCACCACCTTTTCAATGTTTTCCCAATTATGCCAGTGATAACTCCCCCTGCGTTCCCCAACTTTTTCTTCTCATGCACTAACACGTAGCATTGGGCATCATAGCTTCTTGTATATGGTTCTCAGGTTTTTCTTGCAGTCGCATTGCTGTCTCAATTATTTCATGCTCTTTGAAGGCAGGGCTTATGTTTATGTTTTTCTCACATATTCCATGCTTTACAGTGCTAATAAGCGGTCAGTAAATACTCCTTGCCTGTTAGGGGCTCTTTGAGCTTTTAAAGGATGCTGTCCAGAGCTACAAACAGTTCAGACATTTTACAGTGTTCGCTGCTTGGATGGGGATCAGTTGTTAATATTGCAGAACAGTGCTCCAGTGTCTGCCAAATGCTGATAGGATCAGCCGCTGTTGTGTTAACGATCCTCTGGGGGTACTGGCTGTGGAGGCATTGTGCTCACACTAACAGTTTACGGTTTGTTTGTGGATAGGTTGCAGGGAGGTGGGGAGCTCCCCCACGGAGAGCCTGCACACCTGCCTCTCGGACCGATAGCAGGGAATAGTTCCTTGAGCATGGATAGGAATGGCGTTATCCTCCTAACTCGGCAGATTCTCAGCACCCCAGGGTGAAGTGGGAACTGGCCTGGCTCCCTTCCCATGGCATGTCCTTGAGCCACTAATGACCTCGGTGCTCTCTTTTTTATAATACTGGCACCATGTCCTCAGATTTAACCTGATCTTGTTCTGAAATATTTCTTCAGAACCCAGTAAAACCTCTACCTTCCCGAAAATGTAAGCATGTGAGATAAGTGCCTGATACCGGAAAAAGGAACGTGTATTATTTAAAGAAGACCATGTCTGCTTTCTGCATTTTGGTGTTCCTTTGCATGCCCTCCTGCCTTTCCTGAGAGTCACTCCTGGACGGGGGCAATGGCAGGTTTTACGGCACCTTGAATTATGCTCTCCCCAGGGCACAGGCCCTAAAAGAACCTCCTCTGCTAAGGGCTCATAAACCCGAATTACTTTCTTCTGTCGTGTCAGCAGGACTAACTCCACCCATACAAAATAGTTTGGCTTTTTTCCTCTTTGGTACAAAAGAGAATTGGCAGAGACTCGAAGTTGACAAGCTCTGGCATGGTAGTGAATTCAGGGCCTCTGGGCTTGTCCCCCTGTTCAGCTTGTGTTCTGAATCCTCGTCCCACCCAGAAAGTCCTCTCTTTCCATCCAGTCCTGTTCCCATAGTTCCTGCCTCCATCACACATACTGAAACGCTGTGTTTCTTCCCTTCTAGAAAGTCACCCAGCTGGAGTTACTTTTATGTTTTTGTTTTTTAATCCCTTTAGGTGGATGGAAGTCTGCTTAGTGGAAGAATTGCCGCCGACCACTGAGCTGGAAGAAGGGCTGCGGAACGGAGTTTACCTTGCAAAGTTAGCCAAGTTCTTTGCCCCGAAAATGGTATCGGAGAAAAAGATCTATGATGTGGAACAAACACGTTATAAGGTAACTGAGATCTAATTGGTCTTGTCTTCCAGCTAAAAGTGAAAATTCAGTATTTTATTTCCTTTCCCTTCTTTTAGTGTTTCTATAAGAATTTTGAGGGGGGTGGAATGTGTGTCCTTGGTCTTTGAAGCCTGTTAATCTCCATTCCTGAGGCAGCAGCAATTTTGAAAGCGAAGCGTTTGTATTTCCAGGCTGAGGCTGAGGGACCCGTGATCCATGCGGCTCCCCCGTCACTCCTTCGTGGAGGTCATTTTTATTAGCTCCAGTAAATGTCCGTGTGTGGGCACTCCACCCGCCTCCCTTTTCTTCACCACCACACAGTTTTATTGCTCCCCTTATTCTCATCAAGGCATAAAATACCCAGCTGGGACTTGAACTTGTAGTCTCAAAGAGTTAGGGCCAATGTGATAAAATGAATAGTAATGTCGAATAGTCAGGTAGGAATTCCTTTCCATTTGGTATTTAAAACAAAATACGATTAACCTTTTTATATGCAACCAGTTTTAAGAATTATTTCACAGCTAATTTGAGAAGGCGTATGCGGGGGAACACAAGACTAAAATAAACACCAATCTGATATCAATGAAAAAATTCTGATATTTTAGAGAATGTGGCTAGCTATTTATAGGTAAAGTAATATATCCAGGATTTGCTTCAGCGTAATTGGGAGGAGCTTGGATAGATGATCCAAGACTGGCCATGAGTTCGTAATTGCTGAGGCTGGATGATGGGGGCGTAGGCTCGTTACACTGTCCTGTCTGCACTTTTATGCTTGAAATTTTCATTATACACTGAAGGAGGAACACTGACCCTTCGTTAGATGGTGTCTTCAAAAGGGAATTTTAAAACGTGTGGTGTTTCTCCTGGAATATGGGCTCTCTTGTCCACTTCAGGTCAGGGTTTCGAAACCTTCTTTGAAACTTGATTCTTTATTTTTTTAGTAAGTTCTTTCTATGGGTATTTTTCATTTGTAGACTTTCAAGTATCCTTGAAAGCTGTTTCTCTTCCAGCTGCAAGGACATTAAATTTAGTTGAAAGTGGCATGAGTTCCCATGTATTGCAGGGTTCACAGCACCCTTCAGTTGTCATTGAGACAACACTTACTTTAAAAATATGTGTATTGAATTCAGAGCAAATGTTTGAATAATCATGTAAGCTAACAGCAGATAAGAAGAACTGACAAATCTTTTATCACGAGTCTGTTTTCACGGTCTAGTCTGAAAGGTAACTGAGCAAGAGTTTCTGCTTCGAATGATGTTGTGAACAGGGTTTGCATTCGTTAAATAAGTTTGAGCTTATGAAGTCACATGACTCAGCCAGCCAAAATTAGTTTTTTAATTTTGAAAAATGTTTTTTCAAGTTCAGAAAAGCACAGAAAAAAATTATTTGTATATCCACATCACAAAATAAATTAATATATGTCCACATTTTAGAGCGTGATTTTTTTTTTCTTTTTCTACAATGGTTGCTAACAAGATCTAGGCCTATCGGTGCAATACCAACAGCCAGGGAGATGTGAGGACAGAGTGAAGCTCCAGCCCACCCTGAAAGGGAATCGTGGGTGTTTTGTGTTGACACTATGGGTGGCGAGATTTGGGGAAGAAAGACAGACCTTCAGTGGAGGTGAGCCCCAGAGCAGAGAGTAGGCTAAATCTTTCCTCCCCCTGGGACGTCAGGCACCTTGACTGTAGGCGTCTCTTCCCAGTTCAGTTGTGGATACCTTCCTGGCAGCTGAAACAGGTACTGTTTCCTGCTGACCTTAGAGTTCCTACTATTTGAATAAATGGCAACTTGTCTTTGGGATAGAGATGGGCAATATTTCTGATCTTTTGTTACAAAATAAAATAGCTGTGGGGCCTGGGCAGGTGAGTCATCCCAAGTTGAACACGGTGAGAAAGGGGAGTGCTGAGTTTTGCCCTTCCCCACCCCATCAGGCCCGTGGAAGGCTGGGGCGCCCAGAAGAAGAGCTGCTAGCAGAGGGGTGGAAAGAAAGGATGTAGCAGAAAGAGGGGGCTGATGCCAGCTGTGATGTGGAAGAAAACACAGACAAATGGAAACTACTCCTCTGTTATATCACTGGAGAGAAGAGGTGTTTCTTTTTTTTTTTTTTTCCCTTTTACTAAATTCCTGAAAGTGCTTAATGCCCCTGAATGGGAATGTTTCATGATTTGCCTTGTAATCATAAAATTTTTATTCTAAGGCCGTTTAATTTCTTTTACAAAAATGAAAGGAAACAAATATTAGTGAACGGGAGACTTAATTAATGCCCTGTTCTTGTGTTCTTCAGGACTAAAGTCTGTCACGTGGTTTTTCCCCAGGAACACTAAATCCTGGGGCTGTGGCAAAGATGTGGAAACCCGAGGGAACGCTCGGTAACCCGGGCCCACCCTTGATGTGCCATCTGGAAACCATGAGTTCAGCGAGCATGGGCTCTAGCTACAGGATCTGCCTAGACTGCAGCCGTAAAACGTGACCCGCCTGCTAGGCAGTGTGCCTCCAAGCACGAGCTCCATCCCCAGGCTCTAACGTCCTCAGTTTGACACTGACGCCTTTGAGTGAAGCAGAGGGGAGGTTTCATGCTGCCCCCTGCTCTCTGCCAGCTTGTATGCCAGTTTATAGGCCCCTTTTAGTTTAAGGTTAGCAGGATGTCCAAAGTCTTTGAGTTAAACCTTCCAGTGACAAATATTTCTCTGTCCACCTCAACCCCCACTCCAGGTCTGAGTTATGTGGCCATGCCAAGTTCGCAGTGACCCCTGACACTGTCCCTCTTGGATACATCACTGTATACTGTGATGATTGTCTTGTCACAAAGGCAAGAACCCTCTGCATCTTCTGTGCTGTATCCTTGGTGAATGGAACAGGGTCTGGTCATGGTAGAGAAATAGGTATTGGGTGAAAAATGAATGACAGTAGTTTCAAGTACCCAAAGGACTCCATTTCTTTTCTTGTCTTCTATGCTTGTTTGATACTTAATCAAGGTACTTCAAGTTTGACACCTTTCCTTTAAGTGTGATGCTCACACCTCCTGCAGAACTACCTGATGGGTGTGTATAAAAACGTGGACTCCTAGACCCCAACCCATGCTACTGAGTCAGGCAGATTCTCTTGACCGGAGACCTAGGAAATGCATTCTTAATAATCATCCCAGGTGATTCTTGTCTTATGTACTACTAAGATTTGAGAACCACTGCTCTGGGGGAGATAAACATGAATATAATAAATTTTAATGAAGTTATAGGGAAAGAAGATATAATTGTACTCTGACAGAAATATATATAGGGTAGAACTCATCCATCCGTATAATACATATCAACACCGGCTATGTAGCAGGCACTCCAAACAGCAGTGAGCAAGGTGCATGCAGCTTCATGGTGCTTATGGCTGGGGAGACAGACAGGGAGTGAATATACACTGTGAATCGTGTGAGTGTGAAGGAGGAAATCGACAGATAGCAACCAGCAGAAGATGTGCTTCTCTGAGGAGCCATTTTTCTCAGGCTGGAAGAATGAGAAGAAAGTCATCTATGGGCACAGTTTGGGGGAGGGAGTGGGCAGAACAGTCCAAAGAGAAGGCCCCATTTGCAAAAGGCTCCTCAAGGAAGAATAGAGCTTGGCCTAACTGAGTGTCTGTGAGGCTGCACTGAGGGATCAAGATGAGAAATAGATCAGGAGGGAAGCAGAGACAGATCAGGAAGTCACACGTGGAGGATCTATGACTTCATCCTAAGTGTGGGGTTGGGGGAGGGAGGAAGCCTTTGAAATGTTAAACAGAGGCATCCTGGTGCAGTATGTGCTTTAGAAAGATCTGTCTGCTGCTCTGTGTGGTTCAGAATAAATTGGAGGGAGGAGGAGGGTGGAGGCTTAGCGTAGTAAGGGGGATTATTCAGTCCTGGTGACAGTGGCCTGCACAGCCAAGCAGTAAATGGATTCAAGAGGGAAAATAAAGAGTGAATCCTGGAAAGCAGTTGGACGTGGGTGGAGGGCAGTGAAGAGAAGACAGCTGGGTGGACAGTGGGAGGCAGCCCAAGAGAGAGTGGTCAGTCCTGAAGGGGGCGGGTGGGTTGGTGAAGAAACCAGAAATGTTTCTGCGGTGAAGGCTTCAAAGAAGAGTGTTCCCAAGCAGACTAGCCCAGCAAAGGAAAGAAAAGGAGGAGGAAGACATTCCTTGGAGAGGGCTCAGCCTGACGAGGCTCCAAGACGGGAAACGGTGTTCCGACACTGCACAGATCACTCTAGACTTGTAACAAGTAGTTGGTGAATATCCTGGTGAGCCTTAGATAGGGAAAGCATATGCATAGTGGTTAGTAGTACGAGCCGTAAATCAACATGTTTGAGTTGCCTCTGCGAGCCTCTGTTTCCTCACCTGTCGAGTGAGAGGAATAATCACACTAGCGTCAACTTTCGTGGAGACACTGCGAGGAACAAATGTGACTGTCCACGCGAAGCACTTGGCACAGTGCCCGACAGAGGCGGGTGCACTGTGAGCATGTGGGGCGGTGCTGCCTCCCAGGCTCTGTGAGTAGCGAATTAAACAGAATGTTTGGACCTGGAGTCAGGAGTCTGCCAAGCTAGCCTTGGCCCTGAGCTTAACAAGTTAGATCCACTTGAATGCGTCTTAAATAGTTGGGTCCTCAGTTTGCTCATCTATAAAATGAGAAAATTAGAATAATGATTGGTTTCTAGGTTACCAGTTCTAAAACGCTTTGTTTCTACTATGTAAGAAGTTACCATTCAAAGAAGACTTAACATAATTCCCTACCTACTCAATTTAAGCAAGAATAACCTTGCTTGCTGTGTTGTAACAATTTGGCAGTGGAAAATCAGCATTTGCTTTCTAGTGGAATGCCTGAGCAAAGTTATGTGGATGGACAACAGCCACCATTGGCTAAGCATGACTGCAGATATGCCACCCAGTCTAATATTAATATGTGGGATTAGTGAAAAAAATGGACAAGCTAAAAATGGTTATAGTGGACTAAGATTATTCTGAGCCTGTTTAGAAGACCATTTGTGTTCTAGTTAAAGTAAACTTAGTAGATTAAAGATGTTTGATGCAGTTCGTTCACTGAAGCTTACTTCTTAAGTGTGCAGCCGTGGATTAAAGGGTTCTGAAGTCAGTGGTCCTCAGGTGCGGAAAGTGGATGAGGGAAGATGCCTAATTACTATGCTTAGTGTAGAACTGTGGCCAAGATAACCACCCTTTCCTTCAGTGCCTCTTACATGACCTTGCAGGTGATTGAAAGTTTCAAGCCAAGTGTTGTAGCATAATAATTACAATAGCCAACATTTATTGCATTCTTAAGTGTACTTTGCCACAAGGTGCTTCGTGAATATTCTCACTTAATCATTGCAACTCAAAGAAGTGATCCTGCTTTCATTTTGTGGCTGAGGAACCAAGTTCAGAGAAATTTATAACTTCCCTGAGGTTACCTAGCTAATAAGACCACTTGGTACGTGGGTAGAGTACCTTTGTTATATGGTTTGAAATTCTTGAAGCCCACAAGCCGAAGAACCCCAGAAATCCACCTGGGATCAAATAAAATTAGTTTTATTTCACACACTGTAGCAGGAAAAAATGCATACCCATGGAGTCATGAGTAGGAGAAATGAGGGGCTTGGTGTGTATCTGGGCTTGTGCTGGGAGATGCTAATAAGGATTTAGGGAAGTGAGGACCCCCTTATGTTTTGGGTGTTGTCAGGAAATGGGATCAATTTGGTGTCTTGGTAATTTTTATCTAGGATGTGAGTCAAGAAGCAAGTTGCGTTCATCTTAGTTGGGAGGGGAAGGTTTAGTGGGTTTTTTTGTGGTGCCAAAGGGTCTTTTCTATGTCTTGATGTTATTGTGGATTGTTTCCAAATTGTTCCTCCATGGCCACAGATTGACCATGTCTGAGAATTGTTTGCGTTCTGCCAAAGTTGTCTATGCTGAGTTACAAACACTCAGACACTGCAGCCTGGCTGTTAGCAGTCTGGTGGCTTACTCTCTGTTCCTTTCCTCTCCCCCTCCTTCTAGTTACTTCATAGTAACCAGCTCATTTCTTCCCTCCGAGGAATAAGCCAGCTACTGTAAGGACCTGTGTTCTCTGGGGGTCTCTGCACAGGGAAAGTTTTCAGATCTGGGAAGACCTCGCCTTGAATCCTAGATCAACCACTTTACAACTATTTGACTTGAGACAAATCACTTCATCTTTTTGGCCTACGTTTCTTCATCTCTAAAACGTAGAAATGATAATCACCTTGCAGGGTAATTTGAAAATTAAATATAATTTATATAAAGTGTTTGACCACACAGTGCAATCTCAAAAAATAGTGGCCACTATTAAAAAGGCATAAACACTTATCAAATGTTACTTTGCTTATATTTCTTAATTTCTAAAAGGTATACTTTTAGAAATGAGAGGAGGCAAGTATGCTATATTTATGGAATATGAAGAAAAAAATGACTGGCTAATTAGGACTGTGAGGAAGAATGAAAGATACAGAAAGACTATTTTTATTGTACAAGTAGAAAAGGTCTTGTAGAACATTTCCACTGAAGGTTCACTTATTGTACAGGCTAAGATGAGGGTTAAGTTACAGAAAGAATAGTTACTAAAATTAGCTTAGTGTTGTGGACGGTTTTTTCATCTTTGTATTTTCTATATTTTCCAAGTTTTCTACAGAATATTACATTAACAATCAGAAAAAAATGATTTGGCAGAACCAGAAACCACAAAAAAAAAGCATTTTATTTAGTCTTCGAAAAACCCTGTCTGTTTTTTCTGAAGTTACTTGGCTTCTCAGCTGCGGTTGCCAAGATCTTGACACCGTGTGTGGATGTGTGTATATGCTCACGCATGCATACATATGTCTCATAAAATATCCTTAGGCATGTGCTATACATTAAATAGTCTTTGAGATTCTACGTCAAATGTGTGAATAATGGAAATGGCAATGATCTATTACAAATGGTTGGGGTGTTGCTGAATAGTGTCGTCCCCTTTACTGTGGTCTTTAGTTGTTTTATGTGGGCTCTAATAACTTTATTCTAGGAGACATACAGTTGAAAAGCATCCCACTAATGAAAAAAGTTATTACAAATGACTCACGTTTTATGTGCTTTCTGCTCTCCCCTGCTTTAGAAGTCTGGCCTTCATTTTCGACACACAGATAATACCGTCCAGTGGTTAAGAGCCATGGAGTCTATTGGTCTACCCAAGGTAAGCCTTCAAACACGGGAACCTGAACTGGGAAGCTGAAAGGGATAGTCTACAAATGCATCATTATAAAAATGATTTAGCACACTGGGCATGTTAATACAGGAGACTGCCTTATTGCCTCAGGAATGAGAAAGGTGAGGACTCAACAGAAACTTAGAAAGGCCCATAAAAAGTAATAAATGGCAAGAACTCACAATGAAATATGTGTACAGATCAAGAGCAGCCATGCAGAAGTGTATATAAATTAAACAAGGTCATGCCCTCGCTGGTGTGGCTCAGTGGATTGAACACCAGCCTGCAAACCAAAGGGTTGCTGGTTCTATTCCCAGTCAGGGCACATGCCTGGATTTCAGGCTAGGTCCTCAGTAGGGGGCACATGAAAAGCAACCACACATTGATGTTTCTCTCCCTCTCTTTCTCCTTCCCTTCACCCTCTATAAAAATAAATAAATAAATAAATAAATAAATAAATAAATAAGGCCAGAACAAACTTTAGCTGGTAGATAGTTGATTTAAAATAGCCACTTCCCTTTTTCTGTTGGCATGTTTAAAAAATTTTTATGTATTGATTTCAGAGAGAGAAGATTAGAGAGAGGGGGTGGAGAGAGAGAGAGATTGTTCCACTTATTTATGTACTCACCATTGACTCTATGTGCCCTGACCAGGGATCAAACCCACAACCTTGGCATATCAGGATGACACTCTAACTGAGCTACCCAGCCAGGGCTTGCGTTGCCGTTTATACTTACGATTCCTGATCTCATTGTATCACTATAAATTATTATTATAAATTATTACTATAAATCATTGTATCATTTTATATTTTAAAGGCTTGGGGGCTATAGCCTCCTGAAATAGATCTTTTAAATAAAAATCATTCAGCAAACATTCAGAGCTTGTTAAATTCAGAGAGCAGGCCCTTCGGCCTGTGCAACAGACGGGCAAGTAGGAGAAATGAGGAAATCATTTCATTTTATAGAGATTGTAGAGCTATTTCTTAAATGTCTTATTTTGTAATAATTATAGAATCACAGGAAGTTGCAAAAAGAGAACATCTACATGTACTCCTGATTCAGCTTTCTCCAATGGTGACATCTCCTAACTGTCCTACAATCATAACTTGACATTGGTGTATTACTGTTACCTAGACCACGGACTTTATTCAGTTTTCACCACTTTATCTGCATTCATTTGTGTGTATGTGGGGAGTTCCAATAAGTCTATGAAGACATTTGTGGCCAGCACCACAATCAAAGTACAGACACCACAGGGGAGTGGACCTGCATCCCCCCTACCCTCTGTCCCCAGGCCACCGCTAATCTGTTCTTCATCTCTCTAGTTTTGTCATGTTGACAGTGGTCTAGAAATGGCATCACACATAATGTTACCTGTAGTGATTGCCTTTTCTCATTAGGCACAATGCCCTTGAGATCTGTCAGGTTTTTGTATGCATCCACCTTTCACTGCTTTGTGTTGCTTCATGTGTACCTCTACTTTAAAGGAACAAAGCAGGAGTGGTTCAGCTGGAAGGCGAGGCAGTAGGCTACTGATTAATTAAGACCTGTGTTGTTGTTGCTGTTATTATTATTATTATTATCCCAGTTTGCAATTAAAAGCAACCCTCACAACAAAAACAAAGGATTTCTTCATGTAAATTATGCTTGCATAATTTGCATATTTGCTGATATCGGTTTTAGCTTAGCTTATTTTATCTCAAAATAGTCAATATTGATTTATTCTGCCATTTTTTATCCCTTTCCTTGCTCTTAAGGGCCCAGAACATTAAATGCTGTCCCCTTCTAGGCACTAGTTGTAATATAGAATTCATATTTCTAGACTGTGATTTTAGCAAGTACACTAGGGGCTGGGTGGTAAACAGAGTAATAAAGAAATTGCAGTAGGACTTTTCTATGAGGTAACATAATTTAGACTAGGTGATTTCATGTTTGAGAGATCTGATTTAAACTTTCCAGTTGTGTGTATGTTAGGGCCAGGTTTTCCTTGATGTTAAGTCGAACAAGTGATCCATATAGCAGATTCTGTTTTAACAGTGATTTTAATTGTGGAGTCACTGGCACATTACACTCCAGGATGAGAAACCAACAGTGTACAACAGTGTACTGATGTATTTGCTACTAAATCTTCACTCTATCGGCGTTAAGTGCTTACTCTGTTCTCAGCCTCATGCCAGGTGCTGGGGATACAGTGCTGAATGAAGCATTCTGCTGAAACACAAATTGACCCCATCTCCTTGCTAAATGATTTTCCAGAAGAAATATAAATAGAAAAGTTTCCTGTTTAAAGAAAAGGGAGGAGCGTTTGTCTTTTGCTTACACAGAGAACTTTAAACCTGGCCACATTCTCTTGAATCCGGAATACTCTTCTCATTGACACTCTAACAGCCGATGTGTTAAAAGACCGTTGGAAAGACCTTGGCAATTTCCGAGGCAACAGACGTTTCTTCAGGTGCTCAGTGACTAGACATTTTTATCCGAAGAAATTTGCTTTTTTCCCTTTTCTCAGCTTTTTTCAATGTCCAACAGAAAATTGTACTTGAGTATCAAATACTACCTTATGGTGCATGCTTTTATTATTATGTCAAATTTTATAAAATGTTTCTGAAAGCAAGTGATACCAATATGCTTATCTTTTTTTAGAGAATTTATTTTTAGAGAGAGGGGAAGGGCAGAAGAGAAAGGGAGAGAAAAACTGATTGGTTGCCTCTTGTGTGTGCCCCAGCCTGGGACTGAACCCACAACCCAGGCATGTGCCCTGACCAGGAATTGAACCTGTGGCCTTTCGCTTTGCAGGACAACACCCGCCCAACTGAGCCACACCAGGCAGGGCCCAATATACTTATCTTAATCTTAAATTACTCTTTTTTTGTGTGTGTGCTTAGGAACAGGTAAATTTGGCACCCCATTCTGAAATGTCTCCTATTAGACTTTTAACTTAGAGCTTAAAAATAGTGTAAATAGTGTAAAGCCTTAATGTCCTGACCTTTCAACCTAGTAACTTTAGATTTAGATGTTTATCTAAAAGAGGTAATCAGGTGTTCTGAAAATGCAGGGATGTTCATTGCAGTGATTTAGAGTAGGGGTGAAATTGGGGGCAAAAATGTTCAACCATGGGGAACTGGTAATTATGGTTAAAAATATGAAGGAATCATGCATCCATCAGAAATAATGCTCTTAAAGAATAACAAAGGGGTCATGTTCTATTAAGTGTTTTAAAGGTTTATGATATGTACAATTTTATTTTTAAACTCACACATGCAAAACATTAAAATAAATCATATACAGAAAAAAAAAGACTGGAAAAAATCCCAAAACACTAATAGTGACACTAATAGTAATCTGGAGGTGGGTTTATAGGTATTTTTCTTTCATACTTTATTTATTTTCCAGATTATATTTGGTGAAATGTATAGCTTTAGGCAGAAAAAATATCCATGTGTGTGTATGTATGTAATACATATTCACAGAACTGGGTAGCCAAGTTCTTAACAATGTAATAAAATCCTGAAGAAGGATGTTTGTTTCTCAAGCCAGCAGACCTCTGGGCAGTCACAGGAGTAACTCCGCTACAGAAAGCAGAGTCTGCACAGGCTCAAGCCTTGTGGAATGAAACAGCCACCTAACTAACTAACCTGATGGGCACGGCCTTCTTGGAGAGGCAGCTGGGAACCACCCCCACTGCGTGCCCCACACCACACACACACTCACTTGAACCACCAGGTGGCGCGCTATCAGACAGGGGATCAGATGCCGTGAGTGGTCCTCCGGTAGAGCAAGATGAAGCAGTAACTGAGAGATTCCTCTTCCTTTAAATAAATACAGAACATCAGGGACAATCAAAGTAAGATCATTTGGGAGACTTACAGTAATTTTGTGAAGAGCAAAACATAATAGAAACATTGTTTCTTTTATTTTCCAGATATTTTATCCAGAAACAACAGATGTCTATGACCGGAAAAACATACCAAGAATGATCTATTGCATTCACGCATTGAGGTGGGAAAAATACAACTAAAAGTCTAGAAAGTAAATTTAATTTAAAAATAGAAAGTAAATTTAAGTAAAACGACAATTTTAATTTTAAAAGAGATCTTAAATTATTTTAATACTCAAGAACTTTTTATTAGATTGAGTTCTTTTGAATTTGCTGGTACAAAATTAAAATAATTGTCATATAAAGACAATCATTGAACTTGAAAAATATTTTTCTGCCTTTTTAACCTAAATCAAAATAGAAAACCTGAAAATGAGTGAAAGACCTGCAAATATAACAAGGAGAAAGTTTAAGTTGAAACTTCCAGAGAATCTCATAGACTGCTACAATATTCTTGGATTACAATGAAGTTTACAAATGTAACCAAAATACATCAAATGAGCAGCTTTAATGGTTATTATGTTAGCTTGGACACTTAAAAATTATCAGTTTGGTTCAGTTCTTACTGTAGATTAATAAAATTCAGTATAGTTTTTTTCTTTGTTCAATAGAACCTGTATCCTAAGGGTAAAGGAGATACCTAGAAATTGCTTTAAATTAGTCAAAGCAAGATACATTCATTGTTTAAAAGCAATTGTTTGACAGCTAGTGGGGGCGGTGAGGAGGTGGAGGGATTGAGCAAAAAAGGAAAACGACTCGTGGACATGGAGAACAGTGTGGTGATTGCTGGGGGAAGGAGGATATAAGGGACTAAGTAATATTGGAAAAAATACAATAAAGATTTTTTAAAAGATGAAATCAAAATAATTAAAAAATAAAAGCAATTGTTTGATAAGTTAGTTTTTGAAAATGTTGAAATTCTGCTAGTTCACAGATCACTTTTTACCTTAATGTCCTGGAAGAAATGTGATTTTTAGATGGTAGCAAAGATGATTTTAAAAATCCCATTTGTGGCTCTGGTCTTGTATGCACACAGGTAGGTAATGGCTGGAAGGCTTCATGTCTAATTATATTTTAAATTTCTTTTAGAACATCTGCATTGTGTTTATATCACTAGAAGTCATTTTCCTGGCAGAATCTTCTGCCTAGAGGTTTATATTAACTTCTTCCTGGCTCTTTTCCTCTCCAAAGGAAAAGGTTTCTATAATAATTCACTGCAATTCTGGCCTGCTAGAGAAGAATTTTGATTATGTCATATAATTTGACTTTTCCCTGATCAGTACTCTTGAGATTTCTTTAGAAGATGACAGTTGCTAGAAATAGAGACCAAATGTGGGTGCCTACATTTCCTATGATTCGTTTTTCTAATAATTTAGAACTGGGGGGGAAACACCTCGAAGCCTGCCTCCTCATGTGTGGCTAGTGTATCATTACACCAGCAGGTTTTCTAAAAAGCTTTTTGTGCAGAAGTGCTTATTTTGAGGAATATTTTCAAATGTGTTGTCCAACATTGTTTGTCAACTATTTTTCAGCACTCAGAATGATCACCTAACGCTATGGTTAGTACTGTTTTTGTGACCTGCGAAGCATTAGTTAATGTCATTATCATATCCATACATCATAGGGCTAATGTCCAAATCTGCACCACCTCGTGGGGTGTCTTGTATACGCTTAAATTGATTTCCTGACGTGCAGCAGCATAAAAAGAAATGATGTGCTACGTTCCTTCCGGGTGATGTCACAGTGCTACAGAAATTATATGCAACAGAACAGAGGGTGACGGTGTGTTTGCCGTAGTTTTATCAATGGCTTGAACAGTTTGGTAAACAAAAAAAGAGCAGCTTCTTGTTTGGTATTGCCAGCGTTGGTGGGATAGTTTCTAGGACTGTTTTTCTCAGTTTTTCAGTTTCTGATCACGGAGTCAGCATTACTGTTACTTATCCTGGGGCAGATTCCTGCTGAGCCTGCCATTCACCAGCTCAAACCTTAAATAGGCTCTTTTAGAGCAGTATTTTACTTGATAAACAGAATTCCCTGGGAGAATCTCCTTCACTTTTCTCTGCTCTAAACATAATGCATAGCTACTTCTTAATATGGAACTCAGAAGTCTCACGTGTATCTAAAGTTTTTTCTATCCAAACTTTTTCCTGCGATGGCCGAGAATGGCCCATCTGGAGGCGGGGCAGCAGAGCCCCTTAGTCAGCACGGTGGTTTTACCCTTGCGGCATAATTAGAAGTGAAGGTGGGAATGGACAGTTATGTCTTCAGCCTTTATGTTCTGGTTGTGGACACAGCAACATTGCCGGTACAGAGCGTAGTCATCACCCGATAGGGAATCAGGCAGGTCAGAGGCTCTGTTTATGGGGCAGGAGATAGGCAGGAAGATCCCCCAGGCACCCAGGCACTCACTGCCTTCCTCCTGCCCCAGCCTGTGGGCCTGACTGGATCTACAAAGTTAGCTGTTGGCCCTGCCAACTTGTCTTCTGTCCCCTGTCTTTTGGATTAGTGTTTAGCAGCTCATTAACGTCCCCTGGGTTCTTGTCCAACTTCCTGTTTGTATTTGCCTGCCCTCACCTTTTTACTTGGCTTCCGGCCCCAGGCTCCTTGCCTGACACTCTTGCTCCCTTGTCAGTTCAGCGTGGTGTCCGAGTCAGGGTCCCAGTGGGTGTTACCTCAGCAGCCCCAGAGGAAATCCTCAATCTCCGCCTAATGCCGAGAGACCTCACTGATGGGCGGCCTCATCCTTTCTTCAAAGAGATGCTTTTTATTTTATTTTTTTCTTGTTTAAAATAAAATATGCTTATTGTGGAAAATTAGATTTAGAAAGACTATCACAGGAAAAGCTAAAGTACCCACTGTATCAACACCAGTTGAAAACCACTATTTGTGACTAGGTGTCTCTGGACTTAGAGTGTGGACATGGTGTGTTTTCCTTTTGTGGCTTCATTTGGAATGTTTGAAAGTCTGTGCAATGAGAAGGGACCCAGTTCAAAGTGAGAGCCTTGCTAAGCAGTTACTACTCACTGATCTCTTAGCTGTCTGGAGGCTGTGTATACTTGCAGAAAAACACTTCTGCATGTTGTTTTATTAAACAACTGTTACATGCTTAAACACTAGTTACAATATTGAATTTTTGAAAACAATGAAATGTAGTGTAGGATTTTTCGAACACTTGCGATACCTGAAAGCACAGGTGCAATGCCCAGATACATTATTACAGACTCATCACACCTGAAGCTACTCTAAAAGGCCCCACTGCACAACCTTCACGCACTCATTACACTAATTTTCACCCCTCCTAGGGAGGTCATACCTCGATACCAGCCCAGAGTTGCCATGACCTCACGGGCACCAGAAACAAACCCTGCCCAGGTTACAGGTCTGCTTTCTGACCAGTCACTTGTGAGTCAGAACAGGGTGCCGGTGTAAGTTCTCCCAGGGGGGTCAGACCCTGGTGACCAGACATCAGGCTGAACTTTACTTGTGAAATCAATCAGATTTTTTTTTCCTTTTTCAGTATATGGCTTTCAGGTAGGTTCTCGCTTCCGATCTAGTCCCCGCTCCCACTCCACCCCCATCACCCAGAAATGACTTACTTCCATGTCTCGGTTAGCCAGTGTTACATAACCCATTGTCCTGTCATAATGATGCATCAGCCCGATCCGTTAACATTATTAAAAGCTTATGTATGCCCTTTGAATATTTTCTTGGATTTAGCTCGGCTTTCTAGAGGTTTCTCCCTGAGGAGATGAGGAATTGAGTCTCCCCAACGCCGTTTGGTTCATTTGGCTGATTTATCATCTCAGGTCGTGTTTCTGGATCTTTTCTCTGCTTGACTGTTGCGTGTGACCATCAGTGCCGGACTCTCCTTCCTCCTGAGGAAGTAGCCATCTGTGCCCCTCGGTCCTTCCTTATTTTGGGCCACTGCCGTGGTTTTCTAGGACTATTTGGCTTGCTCAGAGTTCGTGGTTTCTTTTTTGTAGCTTGTATGTAGTGTATACAGAACAGAAGCAAATAGGTATCTGCACCATATAGACAGTTATAGAAAAAACAGTACGCTTATTTTAATAACACTTTCCAGCTCATTAAAATCAATACAAATAATTATGCATGTCTTATTTTCTCTCTCTATGATGACTTCCTTTTTGTATACTTTGCACCATTTTCTTTTGATTGCTGTTTCTGATCGGGCCTCTCACAGACTTAACATGAGTTTCTCCTTTTTCGACGGAGCAGGCTGATTCAGTGGGGCCGCTCCCTGGCCTTTGGAGCACTGCCCCTGACGTTCTGTAAAACGGCCTTGCTTTGTGCCACGATAGGATCCTCCTGTCCCATCCTGATTCCTGCTTTGTGACACAGAATCAACTACCCTCCAAGGAATCCTTTTAAAGCCCTGTATTCACAATGATTTTTCTAGCTTAATAGGTTAGGGACCTGGAATGTGCTCTTCTTACTGTATAAAGTTTATTTGACCATTAAGATTCTACTACACTGACAACAACAAGCTAAAGATGAATGAGTCTCCCCTCTGTGTACAGATTCCTGGTCCTGCTGCAGACTTTTTTTCTTTTTTAAGATTTTATTTATTTTTTTAGACAGAAGGGAAGGGAGGGAGAGAGGGAGAGAAACATCAATGTGTGGTTGCCTCTTACGTGGCCCCCACTGGGGACCTGGCCTGCAACCCAGGCATGTGCCCCGACTGGGAATCAAACCGGTGACTCTTTGGTTCACAGCCCGTGCTCAATCCGCTGAGCTACACCAGCCAGGGCCTGCTGCAGACTTTGGAGCTGCTGTTCCAGCAGTCGTATTTTCAAATGCAGTGACGTGGCCAAAATCTTGTGTTCGAGGCTTGCATTTCTGAGTACGGCCAAGGCAGCCCCCGCTTCTGGTTGGCCTGCTGGTCTGAACACACTGCCTACTCTGTGAATGGGGCCGGGGGGGGGGGGGGGGGGGCCTCCGCTGCCCCAGCTGTCACAAGGCCAGGTGGCTGCCTTGATTACCAGGTGGCCTCAGGCGTTAATGCTAACTCCCCTTGTCTTTTACTCCCTTCCCTCAGGATCCTTTTCCCATTGAGAAACCCATGTTGTTTTATACCAGATTGATTGCATCTCTCACAGAGAATGTGTTTGCATTTATATATAAGCTTCCTAGAGACAGTTCCTTGCCCCAGAGGGCACACTGAAATCCTGTGCTCTCAGGACTGGGTACCTGGAGGTAGCAGTGTTTGGGTGTCAGGTGAAGACAGTTGTACCTTCCATATCTTTCAGGTCAGTCTTTGTTCACACTTCTCTCCACGCTTTGAACCGTCTCCTGTCCTCTTCCTATCCCAAAGCAGTGTCGGGTCCGGCTGTCTGTCCCACTGAACTCTAAGCTGTGAGGCTGTGAACCCTGTTTCTGCCCAGCACAGCGCACACCACTGACTCCAAATTGGAGCCTCTGGCATTAGTATTTTTAACTTTTCAGTTGGTTTAACTGATTTCCCAATGGTAAGACTGCCTCAGGATTTCTTTGTTTTTTGACTGAAAACTGAGTATAGAACACTAGAGTTTGACATTGATGCATGTGACTAAGATGGAAAAGTAATTTGGTTTCCGTAGATAAAATCATTTCAAACCGGGAGTCCGTGAGGGGAAATAGTGAAAGGTTCTCCGTGTTGAAAGTGGGCAAACCATTGTAGTAGGTTATTAAGGGTATTTAACAGGGGGTAATAGTAATAATAAAAACAAAGGCTAACACTTACTGAGCTTTTAATTATATGCCTGGCAGTGTTCAAAGTACTGCATAGGTGTAATATCGCTTAATCCTTCTGACATACCCAGTGGGGTACATACTGTTATTAGTCCCACTTTATAACCAAGGCAGCTGAAGTGCAGAGAGGCTGCCGGAGGTCACATGGCTAGGAAATGGCAGCGTTGAGCCTGCAAACCAGGCTGTGGCCAGAACCTGCACCGCTACCAACTCCGTCAGCCATTGGCTTCAGAAGGGAGTCAAATATTTTTCTACAGATGAGAAAATAAAAAGAACAGTGGCATCAGACTTGAACTTCAGCAAGGGCCTCTAAGCTGTTATATTTAGGATATTTTTTAATGAAGAATCATGGAAGTGAGAACTGGGAGACTTTGGGAAGTTATTTTAGTCCAGATCCTTCATTTTGTAGATGAAAGCTTGGGTTTTGTGACTTGCTGAGAGTCACATAACTAAAATGTTGCTGGCCTTGAGGCCGGGATGCAGGGTGTCTGATCCCAGGTCTGTGCTCTCTCTAGTCCACTTTGAGGCTTTCATTTGCAAACACGCATCTCACATATTATAACATAAAATGAACTGTTCATGATATGATCCAGAAAAGTTGAAGTAAATTCAGCTCTTGCCCTTTAAGTTTGCATTTCATTACTACAGAACCTTTTAATGTATATATTGAAAGTGCTAGAAAAAAAATCCTAACAGTAATTTTTAAAAAATCTCATTTGAGGACATGTTCATTGATCTTTTAGAGAGAAGGGAAGTGGGTGAGGGAAGGGGGAAAGAGAGACGGAAAACGTGATGGGTTGCTGCCCTCACGGGGAATCAAACCAGAGCCCTCCTGGTGTACGGGGCAACGCTCCAACCAACTGAGCCACGCCAGCCAGGGCCTTAACCTTAACAGTACTTTTTAAAAACTTTCTTGCTTCTTGGACTTAAACTGATCTTATTTGCACCAATGAGGTTTTAGCTACCTCAGCAACACTAGTGCATTATATGTGCCTTGTCAGGTGATAAGAAAATCGTTATCTCACACCAAGTGTTTTCTTAAACATAGAAGGCAATGGAGACATTAATTCCACAGCTTTCGTTGGGATGCTCACAACCTTTTGTGTTGGTTATTAGGCATTAAAGGTATATAATAAATTCAGTGTTGAAGAGCTACAAGAAACTGGTGGATTTCATTTAATTAACATCGGCTGGGCTTTTTTTCTTTCTTTTTTTTTCTTAGATTAATACTGGGTTTCCTAGATGCTTCAGGTAATGAATGGCTCATTTGAATGTAAATGCTTGGGAAGGAGCCAGCAGCTATTGCTGACTTTTCAGCAGGGGAATCGTGGATAAGTTTCCTACCAAACGTATGCCCCTTTGAGTAATCTGCTTGAAAGCACCTCCCACACAGAGTTGGTATAAAAATCCTACTCTGTGAAAGGTAGTCTTTTTAAAGAATAGTTTAAACCTCAGCATTGGAGGACAATATTGAAAACTGAAGCCAAATAAAATATATACATTAACATTTTTTAAAAATTTGGTATAAGTATGTACATGCAAGTGAGATTGCTACCTGATTCACACTAGCTAGCTTAAGCAAATCTGATTTCAATTTAAAAGTGAAGATTCTTCCAACTAAAAATGATAACTTCTTAGCACCACCTAGTGGTAACTTTTAATTAAGCCAGAATATCTGCTAATTATGAGATTTATATTAGTATTACAGTGTACAATGGAGAAGTAAAAAGTAAAATTGGAAGTAGCCCTGATACCTTTAGTACAACAGGAGAGAATGAACATTTTTTGTTTGGTAAATTGTTTTTGTTCATTTTACCAGGCCTGTGTTTTGTGGAAGCCTTTATTTTAAGGACAGCATGGTAGAGAAAAATATTTTTTGTATGATACATATTCCATAAATAGTAATTAAATGAATGACTGGATAAGCAAAGGAAATAATGGCAACAGTTTTGTCAAGAACACTGAGCACAGTTGTGTTATTCTCTTTCCAAAACCGATATGAAATTGCTAAAGCAGTAATTAAAAAAATAATAATCATTTGCAATAAGAAAGGGTGCCATCCACTGACCAGAAATTTAAACAACTCCCTAGGAAAGCAGACAGATAGGATTGGATCGACTGAGAAACAAGACAGGAGAAGACCACAGCCCCAAACCACTGAGGGATGCAGCCGAGCTCAGCACTGTCCCGGGGCTTGCTCCAAGCAGAGACCGTGGGAAAAGGGGAGTCTAAAAGCCAAGTACAATGAGACTTAGACTGGCTGAGCCTTCCCTAAAGCATCAAGTGTAGAGGCTGATGGCAGGGTAGATATCAGTCCCCAAGATAGCTGATGACCCCAGGAGCGCACAGGGAGCCCCAACTAAGAAGGCAGGACGCGGGGCGCCCTGCTGACGTCGGCCCCACCAGCTCCCTACGGCTGGCTTCCGTTGTGAGGACCTGTGGCCACCAGAGACAAACAGCAGATCTGGAACTCCAAGACGAGTCCAAATCAGGAAATGCTAGACGTTTGAGGGAAACCAACACTACGAAAGAGGCATTAGATTCAGTGAACAGAACCAGCGCCCCAGGAACAAATGAAAAGATTGAAATATGTGCAATTAGTGATTCACCCAATTTATGTATTTCATAAATACTGAGCACTTATATACAACAAAACCAAAGGTAAAGGTAAGAAAGAGGAAACTTGGACAAAGATGAAATTAGAAAAAAATAATAAAATGTATAGTTATCTAAATTTTGGGTACATAATATGAAAATAAAAGCATACATCTAAAATTCTAGATTATATCAACCTTACGTATAAGTGGGGGAGTAAAAGTGTAAATATATTAAGGATAATAGATATTCATTAGCTTAGACTTCGATACAAGAATACAAGTTTAACATACATTAAAATGTTAGCAAAATATTAATGTAAGTAGTACAATATATAACACATTACTTGAAATAATTTGTGTTGAAAGACATTTAATGGGTGTCTCCTATGTAAATTTCACTGTCATATTTTCAAAATTTATCCCATTGAATTGTATTTATAATTTTCTTTGAAAATGAGTTCAGGTGTTTTTTTGTTTTTTTAAAGATATGTCCTTTTTTTAAGATTTTATTTATTTATTTTTAGAGAGAGGGGAAGGGAGGGAGAAAGAGAGAGAGAGAAACAGCAATGTATGGTTGCCTCTCACATGGCCCTCACTGGGGACCCAGCCCACAACCCAGGCATGTGCCCCGACTGGGAATCAAACCAGGACCCTCTGGTTCCCAACCCACGCTCAATCCACTGAGCTACACCTGCCAGGGCAGAGTTCAGGTGTATTTTTTAATTTAGTTGTAAAAAGGGAAGAGGAAAATGCAAATCAGGTACTAAAAAGAACTTGAAGTGATACAGTAATACATTTTTGATTATGAATGTATTTCCATTTCTTAAGATATGTGTGGCTTGATTTTATTTTCTTAGAATTCTTCTGCAGCTTTACCAAACCTGTCTGTTTAACTCAGCTGCATTGTTTTAGTGCCTGTTACTAGAAAGGAGCGAGTGAGGAGGCTGACATTTCACTTGTTTCACATGAGAAGAGCTCCCTTTTAACTGGGATGTTTCTTCCATGTTGAGAAGTAGCTCATAAAATATTATGGTTTTGAAATGGTCAGCATACTAATTTTAATTAAGGTAATTTATTTAGCATAAACCATGGGTAGCAACGATTTTAGAGGCTGTGTAAATAGGTTTATATGCCTGATAACCTCTAATGATCTAGAATTTAAACTAAGGAATGTACCCCGTCTTTCTAGTTTGAATCCTGAATACATAATGCCTATTTTACATTGAATAATGTTCAGAGACTAATATGTTTTTCCTCTGTCAATAAGATACAAATATCATGGTAGAATTTAATATTAAAATTGCCATATTGTTAAAATGTCACTTGTTTTTTGTCCTTTGGTTGTGGTTTGAAGGAAAAGCTGGAAAACCACAGAAAAGTAAATACCCAAAAACAATCTTAAAAATTCAAAAACTCGCCCTGGCTGGTGTAGCTCAGTGGATTGAGCACGGGCTGGAAACCAAAGGGCCCCGGTTTGATTCCCAGTCAGGGCACATGCCTGGGTTGTGGGCCAGGTCCCCAGTGAGGGCCATGTGAGAGGCAACCATACATTGCTCTTTCTCCCTCTCTTTCTCCCTCCCTCTCCTCTCTCTAAAAAAATAAAATAAATAAAATCTTTAAAAAAATTTTTCGAAAACTCACCAATAGGGTATTACATGAAGAAATGGAAATGGCCAATATGTATATGAAGAAAATGTTTACCCTCACAGCTAACAAAAGGAAATGGAGACTTAAATCATCGTTTTTGGCTTATCAGACTGTCAAGGTTCTCATCAGTAGGATCCTGGGGTGGGGGGCGGGGGGAGAGAATGGCATTCTCGGGTATTGGTGGCAGCGGGAGGCCACGGCCATCGGTGGGTTCAGCTAAGCAGTCAGACTCTGACGACTGCCACGGCCACGGCCGTCACCCGCAGCTCAGAGGGTGGCGATAGCCAGGAAACCCAGCCTGCCGGCAGGACAGCACCAAGGCTTTGCTCTCCAGTGGGAGCCTTCACAACACCCCACGCAGCTGTCCACCCAGCCATCTGGAAGCTGTTCTCTTCAGTGCTCCAGGTGGAAACTTGAGCGAGACCCATTTGGTGGGTGTAGGACCCTCCGCGGTGTGGAGCCTCGGTGCCCAGGAGCCAGTATCTAGTGGAACCACTGCACCGCGTGGCTCCCCAGTTGCCTGCCGGGAGCATGCTCGTTATGAGTCCCTGAACGCAGACACTAAAAATATGGTGCCCTTTAGGTATTTATAATTCCTTTGAGTCAAGATGCAATTTATCAGTCAGGGGTTATTTTTCTTCGAAGCAATGATGCTTAGTAATAGGGTTGTCAGCACACCTAGGGGAACAGAGCAAGATGGTTAAGTCCAGGACAGATTCTCTCACAGAAGGGGGAGGGGTTGGTTAACCCTTTACTCACAATAATTAAAAGAGCATAATCGCTTTAGAAAAAAATTTTATTTATTTTTAGAGAGAAGGGAAGGGAGGGAGAAAGCAAGGGAGAGAAACGTTGATGTGCAAAACAAACATTCATCAGTTGCCTCTCACACGCCCCCAGCCGGGGACCTATCCCACAACCCAGGCATGTGCCCTGACCCAGAATTGAACTGGCGACCTTTCAGTCCATGGGACGATGCCCAACCTATTTGTAAGCCACAATCTATTTTTAAGAATCAATTTGACTATATATTGAAAGTTTTGATTGTGTTTATACCTTCCAATCTGGCAGATTTGTTTTTAGGGATTTATAGTAATAAATAAGATAGATACACAAAGATGTATCTGTATATAAGTAGGTTCATTGACATGCTGAAGAATCAGTAACCATCTAAATGCTCAGCAATTGGTTAAGTACCATAAGTTCATATTATAGAATACTATGTGCGTTTATGAAATAGATGTTTCCGGAAACAACTTTAAAAGAATTTATATCAAAATTTATTTAGTGTTTAACTGTGGGTGGTGATTTTCAATGTAATTTTTTACAAATCATTCATTACTAATTTTTAACTTCAACCATGTATTACTTTTCTAAATGGTTTTTTACAGAAATGATTTTAAAAAGTGAAGTACAATGCATGCTATTTAATTGATTACTCAGATTTGTTCTAATACCATTAAGAAGGCTTGACCTTGAACTCCTTTAACGGAATTCTATGTCTGTCATAAACTACTCAGATCCATCTCCCATCTGTATGGGAAGTGATCATCTTGAAATAGTTAAAGTCATTGGAGCCATTCTCAGTTCATTTTCCCATAGATGTTATTGTGTAATTTCTAACTTCTAATTAAAATCTCATAAATAATAATCCTGTCAAAATTGATAATAAAGTGAACCTAAAATTTTTTAGTTGGTCTGTAGAATTAATTGTGGGGGCTGGGCAGGTTAGGATAAATCTGAAAGAGGAACAACAGCTCAGTGATTAAATGGGAAAAGCCACGTAACTGTGTATTTTCACCTTCAGTGGAATTTAGATGCCGGCCCTCACCTGCTTTTGTGGCTTATGGGTAGGTTAGTGGGTGCCATCATTGCTTCCTAAGGGATTTTTAAAGAGATGTGTGTGTGTATACATATATATGTATATGTATATACATATATAATATATATAATTTACTCTCCATCTTTCATGAGTAATATGCTCACATCATGGTTTATCTTTAGCATTACCTCATCTATCAATAGTCTTGCTATTTTAGCTATTGGTTCGGAAAATGTAAAACAAATATTTCCTCAAGGGGCATGTGGTACTTTGAAGAATACTGAAAAGGATAATATAATGATTTGAGCTATACTTTCAACAAAATAGGAATCATGTAAGGGAATATCTAAGGAAATGTTTATTTAAGTTATGAAAAAAATAAACATTTATTTCATGTATTACCTGCTGGTTTTCATTAGTTGAGTTTCTGATTCTCCCTGCACATGGATGGTAGAGTCAGCTGACTGCGGGAGTGCCATGGCTACAGGAGACCAGTCTTTGGGATAAACTGGGGTTCTAGTCTCGGTCCCACTAGGGACTGTGTGACCTCGGGCCTCAGTTTCCTCACCTATAAAATGAACGGATTAGATGAGTAATCTCTCAGGTCTTTCCCAACTAAAAACGCCCTTAAGATTTAAGCAATTTCTCACTCTAAGACTTATAATAATAAAGTTCCTGATAAGTTTATGTTTTCTTTTTCAGTTTATATCTGTTCAAACTAGGCATAGCACCCCAGATCCAGGATTTGTTGGGCAAAGTAAACTTCACAGGTACTACTTTTTATCTTTATAATTTTTTACAATGTAATTACTAAGATGATGGACCAGCACTTTTTGTTTTCATTGCGATATTTTTTATTTCTTTTTTCCCTCTGTTTTGATTGGTCAGAGGAGAAATATTATTTTGTGCTCAGCTAGGTTTCCTTTTCCCCGCATTTGGGAAATGAGAAACTGAGGCTGACTCTGCCTAAGGTTCTTGGTTAGAAATGTCACCTTTGTGAGAAAGATTCTTTCCTTTCCTTTTCTTTCTTTCTTTCTTTCTTTCTTTCTTTCTTTCTTTCTTTCTTTCTTTCTTTCTTTCTTTCTTTCTTTCCTCCCTCCCTCCCTCCCTCCCTCCCTCCTTTCTTTCTTTCTTTCTTTCTTTCTTTCTTTCTTTCTTTCTTTCTTTCTTTCTTTCTTTCTTTCTTTCTTTCTTTCAATAATAACATGTACTTTTTATTTTCTTTTCTTGGAGAGATAAGTCCCGCATGTCTGGGGAGGGGACCTTAGGATGGAAACATTTCTTGGTATGCATACACTCATTCCTGGCTCCATCTCTGTGGATCTCTTTAATCTGTTGCTCTTTTTCAGAGGAGGAAATCAGTAATATGAGAAAGGAACTCGAGAAATATGGAATACAGATGCCGTCTTTCAGCAAAATAGGTGGTATTCTGGCTAATGAACTGTCCGTGGATGAAGCTGCCTGTAAGACTATTTAAAATCTGAACTTGCCATTGACATCAGACTGACCTATATTTTATTTGTTGATCGTGGTTATAAAAGTTAGAATATTTAGAAGATACTTTAAACCCCTCTGAAAGTTTTTATTATGTGTATTAGACATGGTTAATTTGAACATATCTGAATATAACCAAGTAATTGATTTGAGACTTTATTTATTTTATTCTCGGGAGAGAGAGAAACATCAGTTGGTTGCCTTCTTCACGCACCTGACTAAGGATTGAACCCACAACCTAGGCATGTGCCCTGACCAGGAATCAAACACACAAACTTCCAGTTACGGGACGATGCTGCAACCAACTGAGCCACACTGGCCAAGGGCTAATTTGGGACTTTAAACATCCACTTGTACAGTGTGAATTAAGAGGTTCCAGAAATATCTTTGTTCTTCAAAATACTTCTCTACTTTCTTTGTCCTTAGATTTTAGTGGAAGGGCACATTGCTACACTGTCTTTTAGTGTTGCAAGTTACACTGCAGGCATCTCTTAGAAGCAACCTGCTACTTTAAAATGTTGGTGTAACCCTTCAAATGCCCAGCTGGCTGATGTAGTGCTTCGTTCATTTTAGCCATTCAGTGCAAGTTGAGTAAATGAATAAGGACTATGTAACAGATGCTGAGACAGGGCCCAAGATAGGCGGGCAGGTGGAGTTTGTCAGGGATGCCCTGGGGCAGGTGGAGTTTGTCAGGGATGCCCTGTGATGCGTCTGAGGCCCCTTGTTTGGTATGCTTACTGGGAGCCAAAGAAGAGAGTAAACCTGCTTAAGTGTGTGCAGTGTTGATGCAACTGTCTATGTTATGGTTTGCTAATAAAAAATCTTTATTTTTTTCTCTTAGTGCATGCTGCTGTTATAGCCATTAATGAAGCTATTGAAAAAGGAATAGCAGAGCAGACCATTATAACACTAAGAAACCCAAATGCCGTTTTAACTTTAGTGGATGAAAACTTTGCACAGGAATATCAGAAGGAACTCTGGGAAGCCAAAAAGGGAAAAGAGGAAAATGCAAGACTGAAGGTATTTGATTAGATTCTCAGTAATAAACATGGTTGAGAATAGCTAATTTGAAAAAAAGTACCATATTTTTTGGACTGTAAGATGCACCAGACCATAAGCCGCACCTAGGTTTTAGAGGAGGAAAATAGGGAAAATAATTTTGAAGCAAAAAGTGTGGTAAAATATTTAGTAACATAAATAACATAATATTGCACCAATGTAAATGTAAACAGAACTCAGGTAAGCTACATTTAGACTATAAGATGCACCCCCCATTTTCCTCCCAAATTTGGGTAGGAGGGTGCGTCTTATAGTCCAAAAAATGTGGTAATACTTTTAAGTCACCTGGCTGTGGTCTCTACAGCCATAGGCAACTGGCTTGGGTGAAACGCACAGGTAGAAGACCTTGCACTGTGTAAGAAAATTGGGTTCCCTTTTACGGTGAAAACTGTAAGTTGCAAAGTTTTTAAGGTCATTCCGTAAACTAACTACTTATCTGAAAAGTGTGAAAGTAGCAGCTAAAAGTCTTTCCTGGTTCAACATCACCAACAGACCTTCTATTGGCAGAGCTACCTTCAGCTTTGTTAGTGGAGGTTAATAATTCAGTGTGGTGAAGTTTAGAGAGAATGTTTTTGAACCCACTCTCCTCGTATTTTCTCAGTATTCACCCTCGTATTCAAGGACGAGGTTTTCCTCCTCAGCAGGGCAGCCTGCTCCTGATCCTGACTTTGCTCGCCCCACCTCCTGCCCCTCTCGTGTTACTGAAGATTTGCCTACACCCCACTTCCACTTGCTCGCCAACTCCCCTCTCCTGAGCTCTTGCCGCGTCAGCTTCAGCCCCATTACCAAAAGTGACCGCTTTATCTTACAGCCTTTCTCCACTGGTGGCCTCCACCAGCCTCCGGTGTGCCTGCCTTGATATGGTCTGCTCCCCTCCCTCTGTGCTGATTTGTCGCTGTGGTTCTCCTCTGTGTCAGTGTCTTGGCTTCCTCCTCCCTCTAAAGGTGAGGACTGACTTTGACATCGAGTCACTCCTGTCTCTGTTCTTCCTCAAGTAAGCTTATCCACTGGCTGAAGAAACCCTTAGCCTCTTCCCAGGTGTCTCTGATGCTCCTCCAGATAACTCCACGCACAGGCCTCCCACTCACCACACTGGAGGCGTGTTCATTCCTATTCCGCCCTTCTCACACTTGTGTCCCTTGCTGACTTCCCCTCGGAACGCCTTCCACATTGTTTCAGAACTCTTTTTATGTCCCTATGGCCTGTCCATCCCTGATTTCTGTTGCCTTTTTTGCCAGGCTTGCACCCATCCACCTACTGTAGTCTCAGCCCTCTTACCTCGGCCCTGCCCCTCCTGTCCTGGCCTCAGGGCTCCTGCAGTACCTTCCCCCGGGGTCACTGTGCTTCCCGTCATTCTCCAAGCCAAGCCTTCTCAGGGCTAGAGTTCACAAAATTTATCTTTAACTACAGATCTGGTGTCATTTCTCCAGAAATGTCCCCTGATTTCCCACTGCCTACTGGGGTATGGTCACATCCTTTTCTTGTCCTTAAAAAGCCTCCAGGGTACCCAGCTTACCTCCCCAGCTTTCAGCCAAGCCCTGGACACGCACCCCGTGCTGTAGGTGGCCAGACCCACCAACCTTTCCCAGCTCCGTGACCGAACCCTGCCGTCTGCGTCCTGCTCCCACCTCTGCCGCCGATACTGCTCTGTTCCTCCGGAACGCCCTCAGTGGTCTCTGTGGAAACTTTTTCCAACTGAACACGTATTTCTTCTATAGAATGTGTTCCATTGTGCTAGATATATTCATTATTGTGTTCTTGATTTTATTAGACTGACTCAAATGAAATTGCCAGTGTTTAACTGGTTTTGGTATTCAAAATGTAGTGACATCAGGGGGTCCAATGTAATGTTTACGTCAGAAAATTGGGCCTTTTCTGACACTCCCAGGGCCTGTTGTTCGCCTCTGCAGCCCTTGCTGGGCGTCTGGAGCCCTGGTGCCCTGCACAAGCAGGCTGTCCTAAGTGCTTACGTTGCGTTCAAGTGAGTGCTCGTGGGTGGTTCTTTTCACTCCTTGCATTTTCGCTTTTGACTATTGAGCTTTGGAAACATTTAACCTCAGGAATCAGTGAAGACTTTGCTTTGCAGAGTAACTGTATTTCCGAAGAAGAAAGAGATGCGTATGAAGAACTGCTGACACAGGCGGAAATCCAAGGCACTATCAATAAAGTCAACAGTAAGTAATGGCTTCTCCGCAGGAAATGATACTCCTGTAAGATACGAACTCTCCTTCTCAGAATCTCAGCAAAACTCTCAATTCGTACGCTTGTGAAACTGCCTTACGTGACAAAAAATCCGTGACTTGTCAGTGGTGCTGTTAATGATGCTGTTCCATCTGGCAGTTCCCAGCAGAGCACTGTTTGGCGATCTTGCCGCCAGTGCATGCAGAGTAGGTCAGGGTGTCTGGAAGTTAGTGTGACTGTCCATCCCTGTTGCATCAGAGGTACAATGTGTCATGTTTTAAACCCGCCCCTTAGTGGGATAATATTGATGATTGTTCAGTAAACTATCATGACTTAAACACTCTCTTCCTTGCCCATGATTATGTGATGGCATTTGATTGGAATTGTAAAGGTATTATCGACAGCTTTACTCTTTACTACTTCCCAGTTATTACTCTACAGTTTGTACAAACTGGTTTCTTACGGCTTGTGTCGCTCTAGTGCAAGCGAACGAGACTTGACCGGCCAGTGGAATGGCGCAGCGCCAGGTTTAAATCTGCGTCCCCAAGTCTCTGCGGAGCTGGGCAATTCAGATCTCAGTGGTTTCACTACGAAGGACGGAAAGCAGATAGCTAAAATAAGCATATGCAAGCTGAGATACATTAATCTCTTTATTTATCTTCTTCCCCTTTCTAATAAAATTTATTTTACTTGAAGCAGTAAGGAATTCTATCTGATGTTTATTTCCCATAGGTCAGCCTAAATAACCCATATATATCCCCAAAATGAATATATAAAAGGCCATTTAGCCCATTTAATAAAGCATGTGAACTGTCTGCCAAATGTAAATTTGGTGTTTTCACTAATTACATCAGCCCTAAACCTTGTCCTCATTGTAACATCCTCTATGAGCTTCAAATGCTCTTTATCACTTTAACACCTTCCAAACCATGCAGACCTGTACCTGTAACCCGGAAGTTTGTTCCTAAGTTGCAGTAGAGACAAATCCAAAAGGCTTCACCCAGTAATTAAGCGGGCCCAGAGAACCTGGATGTAAATATCTAGGTGTTAACTGAGTAGGTGTGAGAAATTTTCTCACACATACACTGCTAAGAGCTCCAGGGTAACTTAAAACACACACACACACATATTAACATATTGGAATGTGTATTCCTATTCTTTTCTTCTACTAAATTTTGAACATGTTGGTGATGATACATGGAGCATAAGTTCAAGTTTCTCCTTCTGTTCTTTTTAAAAGCTGAGAATTTCATTAGGCTTGACAGAAATGAATTACAGGAAGAAATTAATGTTGCCAGTAAGACATCTGAGGCCCATAAGTTTAGTGAGGAAATAGTTCCATAGCCTTTTGCCATCCTTTCTTATGAAATGTTTATAGTCACTAAAACAGATTTCTTTTTCATGTTAAATAAAATGTCTTATGTAAATATTTTAATATTTTACTCCATGGCAAAATTAATGCCAAATCAGCTATACTTTTTTCCCTATTTTTAAGTAAAAGGCATGAGATGATTTGCACTGATGCATAACCAGCTGAAATTATGAAGGACATTGCAATATTTGATGGTTTTAAAGGTGCAGAATATGATTATTCTGAAGTTTTTGATCTCTCCCCATCTGAAAATTTATAGTCGAGTAGAATCAAACATAGTCTTGAAAAAAAAAGATCCCTCAAAAACATGTTTTCACCTGTGACTTGATGATGAGACAGTTGTATGTTTTAAAGTGTGTACATACAGCTCCTAGACAAGTCTTCCTCAGCCAGGCAGGTTGATATATTAAAATGTTAAGGTGTCTACATTCATAGCAGCCATCATTATGGCATAAGTGACAGCTTTGATGGCAATGCCACCAGCTCTGTCTCCAGAGCCTTCAGCTTTGTTTGAGCTACAATTATTTAACTTTGGGGTTTGGCACATGCATTCCACTTATCACATTACCTCTTCTGTGATGCTTGGGGCTGGGAATTTTGTTACGTGCACAGTATAAAAGAGTGGTTAAGCTTACTTTATTTTAATTTTTTAGAAGAAATGGTGCACTAAGAGTGTTTTAAGGATGTGATTTTTCTGGTAATATTTTACCCTCAGCTGCATAAACCCATGTGGTAGAGTTTTCAAAGGTGAAGCAGGGTCCCTTCCAAAGCAGTCAGAGGCAGAGTGGAGGGGTCTCACAACTTTAACAGAAGAGCAAGCGCCGCAACCAACTACTGACCTTCCTTTCTGGAATTCTTTCGTTTGTTATATTAATTCTAAGGATAGAAAAATGTGTTTGGGTTTTCTGGACCCTTTAGAATAAGTGTACATTTTCCGGGAGTGTGGCATGAAAGACTGCATTAGTTGTAAGTATTTCTTGCTACTGAAAGATGTCTGTTGGTAGAGAGGTTACTGAGAGAAGCTCCTTGCAAATGTAGTTAGAGCAGACACATTGTCATTGGTTAAGAAGAGTTAGAATAGTCTTAGCTGCAGTGTAGTCGTGTATTAGGGAGACAGAGAGGCTCTAGAAATCTACGGGTCTGTGTTTCTTCTACTGCCCTGAAGCATCATTTACAAGGCAAAATCCTGCTGGTCCTCTTTGCCTGGTGGCAGAGTTCATCACTCGTTCTCCCAGTTGGTCAGCAATTCTGTTTCTGTTTTCTGAAAACTACGTTAAACCCACTGGTTTAAGCACTTTCAGTTTGGCCATTAAAATTCAGGTCTTTGTAATCTGAACATTGCAGCTGGTAAAGACATCACAGAGCCTATGATCGGGTCAGATCATGTCAACCAAGGCATTTCTGTGATTAGGTTTTTTTTTTTTAGGTTAACTGATACTAGCACAGACTTCTTCAATCATAAGAATTTTAGTGGTAATATTTTAAAATATATACCTGACTTATTTTTTATTAAGAATCACAATTCACAGAAGCATGCATTTGAGGGTGAATGTTCTGAGAACTATCAGCATCAAGCCCATGCAGCAGTGTGCCCAAGTGCCTCCTGTGGGTTTCCCACGGTTCTGACTCCGGGTGCGGATACAGCAGCAGAGCCAGGCCTCCCACAGCTCAGTCTCCTGGAGGAGGCAATGCTAACACACAACGGGCATTCAAGAGCAATGCCTGCAGGATCTCTGTGGTCCAGCTCCCCAGTACTGTGTGGATTCCCAAGGTGTGAAATCCTCAGGGCAGTCCTCATGGCAATGTCACCCGCCTTTTGTAAGGACATGTTTCCTTTCGTAAGGAAATCACGCTAGGCAGGAATGTTCTCATATCTCCACTCTGTCAATGCTGAGTTCTTTTAGGGACTACCTCCAAGGATTGGACTGACTTCCAACTACTCAGCTGCCATTTCCAAGGCTTTGCCTGCCCTCCAACTGCAGCTTTTCAGAGTTTGTAGACAGTGGCTTCTTAGGTTCTGTTCTTTTTATTGTTGTTCTGTTACAGCTGTCCCAATTTTCTTTTCCCCTGTTGCTCTACCCTGCCCTGCCCCTACTGCTCCCACAGTCAATCCCCATCCTATTGTCCATGTCCATGGGTCATTTATACTTGTTCTTTAACTAGGCCCTTCCCCTTCTTTCCTCCCTTGTCTTCCCTCCCCTCTGGTCTCTGTCACTCTGTTCCTTGTTTCCATGCCTGTGGTTCTATTTTGCTCATTTGTCTGTTTTCTTGTTTAGGTACCACTTATAGGTGAGATCATATGGTACTTGTCTTTCACCACCTGGCTTATTTCACTTAGCATAGTGCTCTCTAGTTCCATCCACGCTGTTGTGAACGGTAGCAGCTCCTTCTTTCTTTCTGCTGCATAGTATTCCACTGTGTAAATGTACCGCAGTTTTTTGATCCACTCATTTACTGATGGGCATTTAGGCTGTTTCTAGCACTTGGCTATTGTGAATAATGCTACTATGAACATAGGGGTGCATAGGTTCTTTTGAAGTGGTGTTTCAGGATTCTTAGGGTATAGTCCTCCTTGGATAGCTGGGGTGGTTGGGTCGGGCCACGGTGGAAAAAGTGGACCTTCTGACAGAATGTGACGGCCCACCTTCAGGACTGGCTGCAGTGGACCACATCAATGCTGTCATTCGGGAAGGCGACCCTGAGAATACGCTGCTGGCACTGAAGAAACCGGAGGCCCAGCTGCCCGCTGTTTATCCCTTTGCTGCTGTGATGTATCAGACCGAACTTTTCAACCTCCAGAAACAGAACGCCATGGTAAGTCAGAGGATGCTGTGGGTGATGGAGATGTTGATTATGAGTCCAAGCCACGAGAAAGGTTGTTTAAGAGGTGGAAGGGGATGTAGCATTTTTAACTTGTACCAATTCCATGGCTGCCTTCCTCTCTAATTCCTGCTTTGGATCTACATAAAGAATCTAAGAGCACAGTTTAGAAATGCAGACAGGGCTCTATACAGATACACATTGAAAACTGGTGGCTGTTCTCTGTGACTTTTTTTAACTTTTTGGATAATTTTTAAACTATACTGAATTTTTTTAAAATATGTTTTTTTTTTTTATTAGAGAAAAATAAGCTCTAAATCAGCATTTCTAGATTTGGTGACCAGGACCATTAGCACCACGGCTTTAGTGTTTGTAAATGTATGCTCCTTACTGTGCTAATGGTATTAAACAGTACTATTTACATCACGTTAGAGTAATTAAAAGCACATGCACTGCAAACTAAGCTGAACAATGGAACAAAATGAAAAGTACTGGAACGGAGCCAAGAATTTCATATATGAGAGAGCTGGTATTTCAAAAAGGTGGCGAAAGGAATGAAATCCTTAACAAGTTTTTCATCGTTTGGGCAAGACAACATTATTACCTCACTACACATATCAAAATAAATTTCCAATATAAACAGTTAAATGTAAAAAAAAAATTTTAATTAAGGATCTAAGGAAAAATAGAAGGACATTGGATCTTAAAAATCAGAAAGAGCACTGAGCCACCAAAAAAGTAGGGCAGGGGAGGCCAAAAGCATAAAAAGCATAAAAAGGCAATTCACAAAATATCTAATATTCATGATGAAAAACCCACACAAACATGTTCACATTGAATCAGAAGTCAGTACGTGTAAATTAAAACAAAATACAATTATTTGTGGAAATCAGATTGGCAGGCTTGCGAGATCTGACCTAGTGTGGGTACAGACTTGGGGCAGCAGGCATCTCCCGCACAGCCAATGGGAGCGTGAGCAGCACCGCCTCTCTGGAGGGGGACCCGAGTGATGTGCACTGAAGGCTCTTCCCATTTTCCTGATGGTTGTGTTCCTAGGAAAAGAATACAAATCAGAAAGCTGTAACCACGAGTCTGTTTCCAGCCTCGTCTCTGATACTGTGAAGCAGGAAACAAAACACATGTCTAACTAATAACTGATTGCTCACACTAATATTAAGTGGAAAAAATTAGATTAAAATATATAGCATTACCTTTTTTTTTTTTTTGTAATTAGAAAGTAACAAGTCAGTTTAGAAACACCTCTGTGAATGACTGCGTGAATTAAAAATAAGTATAACCGAAGGACATAACCTAAAGGGCTGGGGTGGTAGGACTTGTTTTCTTATTCTTGCTTATGAAGACTTCCTATGTTTTTCTAAACAGAAAGATGTGATTTTGTAATAAAAGAAAAATGTGTTATTTCCCTAAATTGCATTTAGGTTTCCTCATTAATATTTTCTCCCGTTTATCCAGCTTTGGAGAGCAAGGCCACTAGAACTCGCCCACAGGCGCACATCCCGCTGGCCAGTCGTCAGCTCGTGGGTGCGCAGACCTCTTTCTCCTTCCCCTTCCCTCACCGTTCCTGCTGCACAGCACTTACATGCTTGCGAACAGCTCGGTGAGGGGAGTGGAAGAGGTGAATCTCAGCGGATTCCATTCTTCTCTTGTAACTTTATACTTTCCCTATCTGTTAAACTTGTAGTTAATTTAATATATTTGGATGAAATTTATTTACATGTTCCCTATAATAACCCTTTCTTTGCAGTTGCTTTGGAAGGGAAAATTATGCTTTGTTACTCTAAAATCACTTTTGCTGCAAGATTTCTATGGAGATCCGGAAATCTATAATGTATTTTAATATAGCTATTACATTGTATATATTAAATACATTTAATATCCTAGATGTAAAGATACGTATCAGCTTTTTTAAATTAATTCACTTTCATGATCGCTTTGTGTTCCTTCACTATATGGAAGAAATAACATTTGGGAGTTCAGCCAAGTCGACATAAAATGGTTTAAATGAAAGAGAACATGGAAGGGGGAAGGTGTTCAGAAATCTAAGATACATTTTTTAAATAATTCAGATATATAAATCAAAGAAATCTGGAAGTTCTTACTCGCTTACCAAAAGATTTACCTCACATTTCTTCTAATATCTAGACCTTATAGTACATTTAAAATTTTTTATCCAATTATAAAAATGTGACTCATTTTTTTGAAACTGGAATCAATATTCTTGGCTTAAAGATTTTTATTTACTCTTCTGGGGCTATAACTTTTAGGTGAAATTCTTTCCTCTTTCCCTCACCCTTAGTTCAAATGGAGACTTATTAGTTATGCGAAAGCCTTACCTCACACTCAGATGGTGAGAACGTTTTCTTGCCGTGGCTTATTTGGTGAGACTGAGCCTATGAGCAGCCAGTGGAGCTGGGAGTAGGAATCAGCTATGGGAATGCAGATGTTTGTGGAATCATAAATGTTGGTTGTAATGAATTCAGTCCCCAAAATCATCGAGGAAAGTCCCAGAAGCCACTTACCTGTTCTTGAAAGCCAATGAAGAATAGATGGCTAATGAGCCCTTGTTTTTCTGGGTTCTTAAAATCTTTGACTTTGCATCGTTCTTTAAAACGTGCATTCTGAACTCCCATCACACCCACGAGGCGTGTGAACTTACTGCCACATGTTTCCCGACAGAACTACCTGGTCCACGAGGAGCTCTTGATTGCAGTGGAAATGCTGTCTGCTGTTGCTTTACTAAACCAGGCCTTGGACAGCAACGATCTCGTGTCTGTGCAGAATCAACTCAGAAGCCCAGCAATAGGCTTCAACAATCTGGATGAGACGTATGTGGAACGGTAAGAAGTTTTCCAAACCTGTTTTCAATGCAGAAATCTGTGTTTGGCTGATCTCACAAATAAAGGATCTGTTACTTCCTGAAGAAATCCATGTATCCATGCTCATTTTCCTGAAAGCTAGTCTACTTTGTCTTAAGAGCCTTTCTAGTATGAGAGTTCTTTCTTTACAGTATTCCTTTTAGGGAAACACAGAGTCTAAAAGCAATCATCCTGTGGCAATTGATGACTGAATTTGTTGTAAGCAAAGATTATTTGATAGGCTAACAATGCGTTGAAAACATACCTTCCCCACACCTTCCTTTGGGCTTCTTTGGAGACACCAAAATGTAGAAAAGTTGGAAACAATGTTAGTGGCCATCCAGTCCAGTTCTTTTATGTTACTGATGAGGAAACTGAATCTGGACTTACGGACCCAAAGTTTGGCCATTGGGCCCCAAATCCCCTTTTCCTGATTGCTAAACCAAAGGAACCCCGAGACCACAGTGGATCATGTCAGTGGGTAACAATCCCAGTTTAGTATTTTTTGTTCTGTGCTCCATACATATGCTACTAGATAGTGCAGTTGATAATATTATAAAACACAAGAGCGGATCTAGAGAGAAAATTAAGGGAGTGGAGTAAGTAGCCCAATGAGAGATTCAGTAAAACAAAAGCCTAAGTCCAAAACAGTGACTGTCCATCTTTGTGACCACCAGGGGGAGATGTCTGCTTAGATCTTAAAAACTCTTCAGATACTGATTCTGGAACTGCTCAAATAGGTAGGTTGAGTAATTAATTCTCCTGAGTCATATACTGTTGCGCAGGGAAAAAATTGTTTAACCTCTTAGAAATTTAAAAAATGATGTTTGACCATTTATCTCTATAGAGAATGGCCCACAAGTAGTAGGACAGTGGATTTTCCTTATTTTTAGTCCTTTTGGAGAAACTGATGCTCTTGTACTACGTAAATTTGACCACCTAGTTCATATTATGTTTCAGTGTCTCTTTGCAAGGTAATTTATTTCTACCACCACTGTTTCTGTTAATAGCACCACCCTCTACTCCAAGTTTAGAAACCTCAAGTTCAACGTGAGTTTTCCTATGCCTCTGCCAGGCACCACATGCTATGAACAGCCTGCTCCCTTGCCTCCCTGTCAGTAGCCAATCTGTGCATTATTCATGTGCAAAATGCTTCATTTCCCAGCAACCACCTCATTTAGACTTTTTACCTTTGCTTCTATAATAACTTCCAAATCGGTCTTCCTACTCTTTCCTGCCCTCATTCTTAGCTAAGCAGGTTGCTCTGCTCTCAGTGCTGGAGTAGAAGACAAAGCTGGCCACTCCCTTAGGAAGCTAATCGTCTAATGGGGAATCTTGATGACAGAATTGTCCAGATTATCCCACAGACTTAGCATCCCTGGCTACTGCTCTATAAATGACAGTACCTCCTCCCTCCAAATCAATCATTTGGATTATCAAAAATCTTCTCCCCCATCCCAATTTACAAATACGCCATTCAGGAAATGGTCCCACATCTCACTTGAGAACCACTTTTATACCTGTACAGACACAGCCTCAGAGTTCAAATATTCTGTATGAGAAACTTAAAATCTATGTGTTAATAATCTTTTAAAAAATCGATGGGACTCGGTGCGGTCCCAAGGTGTGGCGTCACGGGACACAGCGCACTCCTCGCTCACACTTATGCATCCCAGGAGGCCGCTGATGGATTCGCTCTTTGGTGCGGGGGTGGGAGGGCGGACCTGCTTGGGATGGGGGGCCACCAGGATGGGAGTGGGCCTGGAAGCAGGGGGCGGGGCAGCTCTGGGACTGCAGCAACAACACATCCAGTGAGCACCTAGGCCCAGGGGCAGGATGCTGTGGTTCCAGGGCGCCATTCCAGCCACCATGGCATCGACCAAGGGGAGCTCACAGTCTTCGTGGTGTTCGTGGCAGGTGATGAGCGGTCTACACAGATGGCTGCCAGTTGGGAAGATGAGAGTAGCAGAAGCATCTTCAAACAGTTTTGTTGCGCTTGAAATCGATACCAAAAGTGGAGCCTGCCTGCAATTTTCACCAGTCTTTCCTGTAGTGTGTTCCATCCAGTTTCTTTATTGCAGACAGTGAACTTCCTTGGAAATAATAGCAGGAAGTGTTTGTGCCGATGAACTTGTTACCAGATTCACAAAATCTGGAAGATGCACTCATTAAAAGGTGAAACATCAGTGGCAAATGGCAGCCAGTCAGAAAGTTCAGTCTGTTCTATCCACCTCATCTGAACCTATCAACACTTCTGAAAACTATCAGTCCAGAAATGGAGAGGTCTGTGAGACACCACTCACTTCTGTTACAAAATCAGACTCCTCAACAGGAGAAAGATCAGGCTGTGCCACTCCATCTTTGGGGCCGTGGATGTGCAAATTGGGGACCTGCAAGGACCTCCCTGTCAGAGTGGAAAGATTAACCAAAAACCACGAGGAAAGGAGAGAAAAGGCAGAAGATGGGGCAGCTAGAGAGCATATAAAACAGCAGACTGCCCTGGATCATGCCGAGAGAGCTGCTCGTTTTGCAAAAACAAAGGAAGAAGTAGAAGCGGCTAAAGCTGCTGCCTTGCTGGCTAAACAGCAAAAATGGAAGCTAAGAGGGACCCTTCTGTAAGAGAAAGAAGCACAGTTGCAAGAATTCAATTCCATCTTCCTGATGGTTTTTCCTTACAAATCAGCTCCCTTCTGATGCGATGGTAGAAGAGGCAAGGCAGTGAGCCTGCTACACAGATGTTGGCAACACTTATGGTAATTTTGCATTAGCAACTGTGTTTCCCAGCAAAGAATTTGCCGAAGAAGATTACAAAAAGAAATGACAGGATTTGGAACTTGCCCCAAGTGCTTCAGTGGTACTGTTGCCAGCAGGAAGATCAACTACATCCTTGGTCCATTCCTCCAGTGGAGAATTTGGCCATTGTTGGGGGCAGTACCCATTCCTTACCATGTGGAGATTGATAAGCAACTTCTTATTTAGTAGTCCTCCTCCTGCACAGACCTCAGTGGGGGCCGCGTCTTCAGAACCCTCCCACCTTGCATCATCTGGCAATTGAGAAAAAAAGGGAACCCGTGAGAAAAAGAGTGCTGGAGAAGTAGAGAAAAACTTTGAAAAGGAGGCGAAGACATGTAGATTGAGGCCTCAGTGTGATGGTGGAGATGAAAACAACACTTGGGATGGAAATTCTACTCAACAGTTTTTAGTGCGACAAGGACTTTATGAGCAATAATCATTGTTCCTCTGATGATTTAATTCAACTGAAATTCTACTTGAGAAGCGAGACTACTTTATGTTTTCTAACCAATCAGTAAAGAATCTCTTGATTCCTGCTTAGTGGGTTAAAGTTGTTTAACTCAGACAAGTCAAGAAATAACTCACTGCCACGTCCTTGCATATGGTAACCAGCTGCTAGATCTCTAAAAGAATCAAAAGGTCCGCCACCTCCCTTTACCAGCTTTCCTATTCGGTATTTCATACACCCACTAGCCTGTGCTCTCCGATGATATGATATGTTTTCTTTAGAGTGATTTTGCTCCAAACTCCTAAGCCCACAGAGTAGCTGGTATGTCACTGAGTAATTTGACTGAGTCATAGCATTTTAACTAGCCAATTAGATGATAATTTATGTTTTTTTCTCTTTCCACTCATCAGCTGCAAGCAAAAATCTTAAGTTTTCAATCTTAAACACTGAGTAAAAAATCTTTCTCTCTCCCAAAAAATATTGATTTAAGCATTTTCTGGGTCACCCGATGGCCCAGTACCAACAGATTTCAGGCCCCCCTGTGGTTCTTGAGTTGACAGCTGCATCGGCCTCAAGTGATTTTCCGTGACCTCAGCACTTCACTTCCAGTGTCAGCTTGGAACCCGGGTTCTTGGAAGCCCAAGTGACAGGTTTTCAAGTTTAAGAAACACTGCTGAGTCTGGGCCAGTCCCTACGGTTGTGCAGGTTCATATCTCAAGAATGTGGGCATGGCCACCTTTATGAATTCATACCAAGTCTCTCTACCTAGTTATCATGGCTTCCAGCCTTGGGGGCTGGGTTTTCCCAGGAAGGTTCTTTTGTCTAATCCTCACAAAGATGATGCAGCTTTGCCATTGGCTCCAGGCACATGCTATTCCCAGACTAATTGTTCTGAAACATAGCTGTGTTTATAAGGCTCCTCTCTTTGCATTCCCAGTTCTCATCTGAATTAAGAACAGACTGCTCACTCTGAACATACTGTTCTGGCCTGAGCGGCAGCTGTGTCGTTCCTTGTACTTTGCCCTTCAGCCAAGCTGAATCTGAATACATCGTGCGCTCTCTGGCCTGTCTGCCCTGTGCATGCTCCTCCCACCTCCAGGAACACAATGCCTGTCACCCGCCTCTGCCTGGCACAGCATTGGAGCTCCCCTCGCATAGATTACACGTCATGAGTTATCTCCATGCTTCTCTCCACCTCCACTAATGTCATCTCTCCTGAGAATTAGCGTGATGTGGTCACAGTGATGGAGCCAAAAGTGTAATTCTGAGTCCCCCTAGCAGAGCTCTTTTCACCCGTGAAGCACAAAAGCAAAACAAAAGCATCTTCTCTGCAGTAGCAGAACGGTGTTGAGGACTAAGTGCTTGGTTCAGTGTCTGTCCCAGGCAAGGTGCTCCACCGCTAAGATTTCCTTCTGCTGCTTCTTCCTTGGAACCCTGTTATCTCTGCTCTTACTGGCCTTCTACGGGAGGACCTTTCCTGTGCTCTGCTGTTTTACTCTTTTAGAGTTTTTATCATCTTATCCTCTAGACTGAAAGCTCCATGAAGTGTAAAGGCTGCATTTGTTTTATATATAGTAAATGCTTAATAAACATATGCTGTGTACTAAATTGGCATTTTAATCCCACAACTTCCCCAGTCTGTTAGGAAATATAATCTTACTAGTCTGCCCATGAAAGTTGGTGAAGAGAGCTCTGAGAGAGGTGGGAGGAAAAGGAAAAGGCCTTTTGGGTCAACTGCAGAATACTTTTCAAAGTTGAAGTCTTCAGTACTCATATGGAGAAGCCTGTGGAGCTCTGTCATTACCCCTAAAATCTGTGCCCTCAGACTGGTGTTTGGTCATTTCTAAAGCAATGATGGGTGATTGCTGTTCTTTCTGTGTTTATCCTTAGGCTTTCTCGTTTTATTCCATCGGATCATCATTTAGATGTTAAGCATGTGAAATGGTCATAAGGATTTGCACTCATTTTTAGAATGGCCCCATCTATAAGGGATGCTAACCATGCAAGTTGCCATTTGTCCATATTGTTATTATGGTCAGTATTATATATTACTAGTGACACAAAGTACCTTCTTAGGTCTGTAATTCTTGGGAGGGTGAAAATCTCACACATGACCAGTTTCAGGCCTGCATTTGGTGATGCCTCAGTCAGCCACTTGCTATTTTGAATGATGTTTTTCTCTTTCATGCTACTTTCTGTGGAAGACATCTCAGTGTCACCTTGGATCAATGCAGACCTTTTAAGAAAATTTGTCAGAACAGGAAGAAAACAGTTTTGGACTTAATGTGAGGCTAATTCTTTTAACCTCTGTTAGGAAACTCACAGGTGTTATTCAGAAGTCAAACCACATAGTAAATCAATATGCGTGTAGGGGATTGACCTTTATTTCCCTGGAGTGGTGCAAAAGCAAAGTAAACTATGAAGTCTCTTTACCTCGGGCTAGAATGGCTTGTGTTAGCTTACGGTTGAAACATTAGTTCTGTAATTTTTAAATAGGAAAATTGATTATTGAGAAATGAAAGTTTCTTAATAATACATCATGATAGATGTTTTCTCTCTAAAATTTCTCCAGACAAGAAAAATAAGTGGAGTGGTTGACCGAACTCTGTTTCCCAGAGGGCTGTGCAGCGTGAGGAGGGTCGAGGGTCTGTGGCAAGGAGGCCACAGAAGACAGAGTTTTGCGTAGCTGCTCTGAAGCCTTAGGCGAAATGGGCAGATGAGGAGAAACAAGATATTCTGGTTCACTTTATGCACCACATCTTCAAGAAAACATCCAGTGAAGCTGTGTGTCATTCAGCAAGGCTTCTGGAACTGTGTTTGCATTTTATTTGACTCCTCAATGGGCATTTTAGATCTCAAGGTAACTCAACTATGTTAGGGTTGCAGCCGAAGGGTCTCTCACAGCTCAGATTTGGAGAAAACAAAAGTAATCAAAAGAACCATTGATGGAAGGATTGAGAGCCATGGTCATTCCAAGATGTGCAAAAGGGAGGAAAATTAGTATTTAGAAGAAAAAAAAGTGACTTCATGGAGTTGAGAATGTCTAAGTGTGTTTTTGTTTTGTTTTCCTTGAGTTAGGTACAAAGTAGGATTTTGAGAAACTGTCATTAAGCAGCATTTGTATGTAAAGTATTTTTAAGAAAAAGGACATTGTTAGTATAAGCTTGTTGTATGCCGACAAAGCTGCAGCCTGCAATTTCGTCTTCTTACTCTGTGTCCACTCTTGCAACGACTGCTCTTGGCCCCGTGTCAAATTGAAGATGCAGAACCTGAACAAAGAATGCATGTCTCTGATTGGTGTCCTGATGTTTTCCCTCCCACAGGTATGCAAATGAACTGCTCTCCATGAAACTGGAATTTTTATCCCAAAGGCAAGAGAACTTAAGCTGGAACGAAATTCAGAATTGTATTGATATGGTTAATATTCAGATTCAAGAAGAAAAGGACCGTAAGTATGGAACACTTTCTTTACCTAGTCTAGTGGAAAATAAGGTGTCTGGACAACTTGGCTTTCTAAATTAGGGCTATGGATTTTTGCATATGAAGCCCTGTAACAGCACACTCCCCTAATATGTATGTATGTATGTATTTATATATAAATTGTATGCCTGTGCTACTGTACCAACACATTACAAACATGGCAAAGCATACATGAAGAGACACGAAAGGACAGAATAAAAACACAATGTAAATAGGGGTGTGATCAGAGCAGGATGCCGGGAGACCGGCTCCTCTGTTTACAGCACATTCAACGGCAACCTGGGTGTGCTCCTTATGGGGGCGGGGCTCTGTGAGCTTCCTGTGACTTACACCTTACACATGAGCAAAACCATAAATAGAGGTCCTTATCACTTTTTAAAATATTTTATTTCTTTTACTTTTGGAGAGGGGAAGGGGGGTAGAAAGAGAGGGAGAGAAACATCAATGCATGCTCACTTTTTGAGCGTCCCCCGCTAGGGAACCCGGCCCGCAACCCAGGCATGTGCCCTGACTGGGAATCGAACCAGCAACTCTTTGGTTCTCAGGCCAATTCTCAATCCACTGAGCCACACCAGGCAGTGCAAGGTCCTACTAATTTTTATTTATTGGTACTTAAAAGATGACTACTCTACATAACTCAGTTTCTTTAGGCACTCGACTTTATTTTGACCTTTCATTTGGGCATTTTTCTGCAAGGAAAACACACATATTCCTGTCCTAGGAAGCTGTATAATCAGAAGTCATGGTGAATTGCTGCTTTCCTAAAAATTATGAACTACCAGTATGAAAGTGGACAGGCTCAAGAAGATGTGCCCGGAAACATGCTTTCTTGAATGTCAGCTTGCTTCCTTATCATTTGCCTCTGGCACAGAAAAACAGTGAAGAATGGGGAGCTGTGTAACTTTAGCAATCAGTATATTCACTGCTTTTCCGTAGCATGAATTACCAACTTCAAGCTCTAAGCTGTTTTTTCTGTCATAAAAACAAACCAACCAGCGCCATCATCTCCGGCTTTCTCTGAGCTCTGTGATTGTTGGCAGCATTGGATTCGGATTGCTAATGTCGTTGAGCTCCCTTTGATGCTCTGGCTTTGACTGATGCTCCCTTTGATGCTCTGGCTTTGACTGATTTTTCTAACTCACTAATTCTAAGTTTGCTGATAGAGTAGGCAGGTACTTCTCTCACAGGTTTAGGTTGTTTTGCCCTAGTGTGTTTCGGGAAGGTCTTAGGTCTGGTCTTCCCAATGCCCTGACTTTAGGGTGTTAAAATTACTCTTGAGGTAAAATGGATGACTTTGTTAAGTTCATTGCATTTGCATAGTTTTCTCTTTTTACTATTTCCTGCGAGCGCTTGTGCCCAATATCAAGGCTGGGTTTGTTTTTTTGTTTTGTTTTGTTTTGTTTTTTGTTAAACACTCCTACTCGAGGCCACAGTACAACAGAAAGCAGGTGTAGGCACGCTGCCTTGACATCGTGTGCTGTAGATGGACCACTCCTACACGGACCACTAGGCTCTTCCGTTTGTCCTTGTCAAGTTATGTACCAATCTAAGTGTCCTCTTGTGCAACCACACAGCTTTCTGCTGCTTCTCCACATTTCCTTTCAGTGGCACCTTTTAGAATCCCTGCAATTGGATGGCTTACGCACAGGCCACTTAGCTCTTGTCCAGCAAGTTGGCTTGGGAGTTGGTGGTTCTTGCCAGATGTTAATCAAGAGGGAATCACTAATTTGTGCAGGTGTTCAGCATCCACTGATGGGGGGGAAATACTGGTGTTTGTGTCCTGTTACACAGCTTAGTGTCCCAGGCCTCTCTGTCTTACACCTTCCTCCTTGACCCCCAGCTCCACACTTGGAGTCTCCCGCCTCAATGGTTTGGCTGCTTTGGCTATTGCCACCCAAGGGTGGGACTCCTCTCTTTGGGTAGGCAAACAAAGAATCATGTCTTATCTTTGTTTTCTAATTTTTCCCAATTCATTTTTTTTCATTAAAAATTTGTTAAATTTTGGGGGATGATATTGGTTAATAAAATTATATATGTTTTAAGGGTACAATTCTATAATATATCATCTGTGTATTGTATTATGTGTTCACCATCCAGAGTCAAGTCTCCTTCCGTTACCATTTATCCCCCCTTTATCTTCTCCTACCTCCCACCTCTCTTTCCATCTGGTAATTGCAACACTGTTATCTGTGGCTAAGAGTTTTGTTTGTGTGGGGTTTTGTTTTTTGGTTTTTTTGCTTAATCCCTTCACCTTTTTCATTCAGCCCCCCAACCCGCCTTCCCTCTGACAGCTGTCAGTCTTCTCTGTACCTACAGGTGTGTTTGTATTTTGTTTGTTTATTTTATTCATTAGATTCTACATATAAGTAAAATCAAATGAGATTTGCCTTTCTCTGACTGGCTTACTTCACTTAGCATAGTACTCTCCAGGGGCCTGACTGGCGTGGCTTAGTTAGTTGGGTGTCATCCCACAAACCAAAAGGTCAAAGATTTGATTCCTGGTCAGGGCACATACCTAGCTTGAGGGTTCTATCCCCTGTTGGGGCTCATGAGAGAGGCAACCGCTCAATGTTTCTCTCTCACACATTGATGTTTCTCTCCTCTTTCTCCCTCCCTTCCCCTCTCTCAAAAAAAAAAAAAAAAAAAAACACACACACAACACAAAAATTCTTCAGGTCCATCCATGTTGTCACAAGAAGTAAGATTTTCTCCTTTTTTTATGGCCAAGTAATGTTTCATACCCTTTTCCCAGTTCTTTCTGACAGCACCTGCAGTCCAGGTCTGCTTTGGTTATTTTGGTGTGTGTTTCTTATGCAAGTTGAAGGGCATTAGTTCTCAGTGCTGACCAATTGTAGTTTTACTCTCATTCTTGACTTTGATCGAAAAGGAGAGAGGGTGCCATATTGTCCCAGACTATGTAATAGAGCGTTTGCTTTTACCAGGGAAAGAAAAACAAGTTACATCTGTATAACTTAAAAAAAGAGTGGTATGTTGTAGGTGGTATGGCATTTATCTAGGTAACTGCAGTATTCTCCATGAGATCTATCACATGGCCCCTATCATATTTCTTTTAAACATCTTGTCGTGAAGGGCATATGCCGTATCCAGAGAAGTTATTTCAGATATTCCATATCATATTTCCTTTCTACTATTTGGAGAATTTAATATAGAATATTTAATTTTTGTTTTAGTTTCGTTTGTTATTCTGTCAAAATGAGGTATTTTTGTTTAAAGTTCTTCAAGTATTGAGTTTGATATATGTTTAGGTAATCACTTAAAAAGCTAAATTTTTCAAATACACCATTGTGAGCAGGCATGAATTATACAATATAGTAATTAAATCATCTGAAAGAACTGAGAATTTTTCATGAACATCTTGAAAGTACATTACTCTCCCCACCCCACCCCTGCCATATGCTCCCAGCCCTAACCCTCTGTGTGACTTGCGATACGGAGAAGGTGTGCAGCTGATGGGAAATGATAAATATGGAAGATGAATTTAATGGAGAAGATGCTAAATGCATTTTGTTAGACTTAGAATCTCTCTTGATTTCTGACTGGAGAGTTCACTTTTCCCAGGAGAGCCGTAGATGAGCATTATTTTAACCATGCAGCCTTAGACAAGGAAGTTTTCTTCCTTTGAATTGTTTCAGTGTGAACTTTTGCTTTTTACATTTGGTAGGTACCATTCTTTGTAGGTTACCTCCTCTGCTGTCTCAAATATACAACCTCTAAGATAATACACACTCTTTCATTGGACTAGAATGTTATAGTCTCACACGATGACTTAAAGAAGTGGGCCATGAACTGAGGCGCAGCCGTCTTTGTTCAAATGGGATTTCCCCTTGACTTATAACTGAGGAAGTGATGCAGATGCACCCAGGAGGCTTCTGGGTAGGTCTTTCAGCTCCTGTGAGGTCACTTACTGTGACCTCAGCAGCTTGTGTCCTTAGAAACAGACCAAACAAAACCTAAGCAGGTGATTTCAATCAAGTCAGCTGGCATGCAATCACTCCCGGGTGAGCAGCCAATGGGAACACACATTTCTTATAGTTTTGTTAAGATCATTTTTGGATGGGTGTTTAAGAGTATTTAGAACAATCTACCCAATGAAAGGAAGTATTTTGTGCTCTCCAGTTTATAATTACTCCAAGATAAAATGATAATACCTTGTGTGTGAATAGTACCTAGACTTTCCTGAGTTTCTTCCAATGTTTTGAAATAATGTAATTTGCATGTTAAAATCTTTGCTTTTCTTCAAACATATTTCAGTACTATAAGCAGGAATAATTTCTAGTCATTTTAGATTTTACCTTCCCTCCTGCAGATAAATCTTTTCATTCTTAGCAAGGTGGTATTTATGGAGTCATCTATTTGGGACATACTTAGCTAAATATTTTACCTTAATTCCAATATTAAGATGAAGATACTTTTAAAAAATTAATAGTGCTTACTTTGTTTCATAGCATATCACATTTGTAAAGTGACTTGTGATTGTTTTTGATGAAAAATAACTGACAAAGTGAGAAGTAATAATTTGGCTTTAAGAAAGTAATCCAAAGAATAAAATGTATATCCAAACCTTTTTGCATCTCAGGCTTTTTTCCCCTATATATCTCTCTGTTAAATTCTTCTAGCTCTGTGGTTCCCTTGTCCACTATCTAAGTGAGGGCTGCATTAGAAATTAACATCCCTGCTGCTACTTGTATGTAAAGTTACCCCCCTTTTTATAGCAGCTGCATTGAGATATTCATGTACCATAAAATTTACATTTTTATTGCTTTTATGGTGGTTTTTATGTATTTAAAAGTTGTTCAACAGTTATAAGACTTCTGTTCAGCTGTCTTCAGATGATTATTCGGGTTGACTTTCCGTATTTTAGCTGCAACTCTGATATGGTGCTGGGACGAGGCAAGTGTGAACTTCCACCTACTGCACTGCCATCTTGCTGTCTCACCACTTAGAACATCTTCATGACCCCAAGAAGAAATCTCATGCCCATTAGCGGTCACTACTATCTTCCCCTCCTCCCATCCCCTGTCAACCACTAATCTACTTTGTTTTTATGGATTTTCCTATTCTTGACACTTCATATAAATAGAATCACGTAATATGTGGCCTTTTATGTCTTGCTTTTTTCACTTAGCATAATGTTTTCAAGGTTAATCCGTGTTGTACTACTTATCAATGTACAAGATCTGTCCAGAACATATCCAGCCATGTAACATGAAAAATAAGAGACATTTTTTGAGGGAGATAAAAGTTACAAGAACCATTGTACATAGAACAATGCTGCTCCAGTCCCCTTCAAAGTAGCACCTTGGGCCCTCACACAGTTCTCTCTGTGTCTCTTCCACTGCTCACAACACTTTGCAAAATCCTTTGTTGGAATCGCCATCAGCTGCCCCGTTGTATTTTCCTGAGTCTCATCAATGGTCTGAAATCTCTTCCCTTTCAAAGGTGATTTTAGTTTTGGGAAAAGCCAAAAGTCACAGGGTGCCAAATCTGGACTGTAGGGGGGCTGAGTCACCTGGGTGATTTGATGTTACACCAAAAAACTGCATGAGACATGATGCATGAGCAGGTGTTTCATTGGGATGAAGCTGCCAATCACCACTTGCCCATATCTGTGGCCATTTTCAACATATTGCACCTCTCAACTGATGAAGAACATTGAGGTAGAACTCCTTATTAATTGTTTGGCCCAGAGAGGCATACTCATGATGGACAACATCTTCCCAATTAGAAAACACAGTTACATCTTGCTGCAACTTTGCCTTACCTTCTTTGGGTGCAGAGAACCAGGTGACTTGATTGGGACAATTGGGCCTTCATTTCTGGATCATAGCTGTGACCCACAATTCATCTCCAGTTACGACCTTCTTGAGGAAGTCTGGTTCAATGGTAGCAGTTTGAATCAAGTCATTAGCTACTGCAGCACAATGTTCCTTCTGTTCTGGTAGCAGACGCCATGGAACAAATTTTGTCATGATATATTTCATGCCAAGATCCTGCATCAAAATCATGGACACAGTAGTTTTTGAAATTCCCAGATCAGCTTCTAGTTCTCGCGCTGTCAGTCACCGATCTTTGTTGATTGCAGCCTGTACACGTACAACATTCTCAGGTGTTCTGCTTGTTGCAGGCCTTCCAGAATGTGGACCACTTTCAACAGGTTCTCCACCATCTTTGGAGCAGTTGTGCCACACTTTTATTTGTGCTGCACTTACCGCATCATCCCCAAAAGCCTTCTGAATCATCCAAATAGTTTCCATGGAGGAATATTTGAGCTAAATGCAAAACTTGATACAGATTCAGTCATTTTGAATGCAGTAGCCACAGAGTGCACATGCTCACTCAATGGTGTCTACCGCCCCCACTAGCTAGTACAGTGAAGTCATCGTTGTTCACACATGCGCATTCCGGTCCGTTCTCCTTGGCTGCCAGGTTACATCGATATTGTGCAAACTGTTCTCATTATATTAACAATAGCTGAACTTCATCTTCTCTAGGTCAAATAATATTTTATTCTATAGATATTTTATTTATTCATTCATCAGTTGATGGATATTTGGGGTATTTTTAGCTCTTATGAATACTGCTTCTGTAAACATTTGTGTGTAAGATTTTGTGTTAATATGTGGTTTCAGTTCCCTTGAGCTTATACCGAGAAGTGGAATTGCTGGATCATGTGGTAGTTCAGTGTTTAATATTTTAAGGGACTGCCTGTTTATCAAGGTGACTGTACCGTTTTCCATTTCCACCAGCCATGTGTGTTCCAATTTCATCACATCCTCACACCACTTGTTATTGTTTGTCCTCTTTATTATAGCCATCCTAGTGGGTGTGAAGTGGTATCTCTTTGGGATTTGGATTTGCGTTTTCCCAAAACTAATGATACTGAGCATCTTTTCATGTGCTTATTAGCCATTTTATGCCATCTTTAAAGAAATACCTATGTAAGTCCTTTACCCATTTTAAATTGGGTTTTCTTTTTTACTTTTGAATTGTAAGAGTTCCTTATATCCTTGGCATATTTGCATACATAGTATACAAGTCCTTTATCAGATGTAGGACTTGCAAGTATTTTCTCCATTCTGTAAATTGTCTTTCATTTCCTTTGATGGTGTCCTTTACAGCACAAAAGGTTTAATTTTTACAACATCTCATGTATTTAATTTTTTTCTTTTGTTGTTTGTGTTTTTAGTGTCATAACTAAAAAGTAGTGCCTAAGCCAAGGCCACAAAGATTTCCTCCTATGTTTTCTTCCAAGAGTTTTATAGTTCCTGCTTCACTTCTAGGTCTTGATCCATTTGAGTGATTTTTTGTGCAGGGAGTGATACAGGAAATTCAGCTTCAACCTAATGCATGTGGACATCCAGTTGTTTCTGTGCCATTTGTTATAAAAACTATTATTTGCCTGTTGAATTTTCTTAACAACCATGTCAAAAATCAATTGACATAAGTGTAGGGGTTTTTTTATGAATTTGAAATTCTATTCCATTGATCTGTATATCTATACTTATGCTAGTATTAACTGTAGATATGTAGTAAATTTCAAAATTGGGAAGAGTCCTCCAACTTTGTTCTTTTTTCAATATTGCATTTTGTATTCTTGGTCTCTTGCATTTCCATATGAGTTTTAGAATCAGCTTGGCAATTTCTATTTAAAAAAAAAAGAGAGCTGGGGTTTTGTCAGGAATTACACTGAATCCATTTGAAGAGTATTTCCATCTGAACAATACTAAATCTTACAATCCATGAATATGAGATGATTTTTCCATTTATTTAGATCATCTTTAATCTTTTAAATAATATTTCATAATTTTCAGTGTACATCTCTTAATGCTTCTTTTGTTAAATTTATTCCTAACTATTTAGTTTTTGTGATTATAACGTATTTGTAATTAGAATCTACTGTAAGTGGACTTTTTCCCTTAATTTCATTTCAGACTGCACAGTGCAACTTATAGGGATGAAATGGATCCTTGTACATTGATTTCATCTCTCGCAGCCTTGGCTGTGCTTGTGTATTAGCTCTTACAGTTTTCTTGTGTGGATTTTCCATGTCTGTCTCTAACTCAGTCTTTGCAATTGCTGATTCTAGAGAACTTACACAGTACTGTGACTTGAAAGGAAAACTTTCTTCATTTTTCTAGGAATTGTGGCGGTAGGACACATCAATGAAGCTATTGATGAAGGGAACCCTTTAAAGACTCTAGAAAGTCTGCAGTTACCCACTGCTAAAATTAAAGATGTGGACCCAGATCACGCCCAGCACTACCAGGATGTTTTATACGACGCGAAATCACAGAAACTGACGGTAAGTGTTAGTGAGTTTGTTTCTCTCAAATTTACAGACCGTGTGAGGGAAAAGGCAAAAGGGAGGGGATTTTTTACCCATTTTTTTCCCTGACACTTACTAGCTTCTTGTTCCAGCAATTGCCTAAGAATCAGAATGGAAGTAATTGGGCTGTCATTTTCCTGGCTTCAAACATTAGGGGGAAGACAGCTCCAGAGTTGATTACTGCTTCTATTCTTTTACTAAAAACTCAGTTGTGAGTGAGTTTTTGTTCGGTGTTTAAGTCCTTGGATGTTTCTGAGTGCATACTGTGTGCATAGTGCAGCATTTAGCATCTGGTAGGGGAAAGAGGATCCAAGGCACACATGACACCATGTGAATGTTCTCTGACCTTATCTTCAGTGCTTAAAAATGTATTGAGGTAGTAGACCTTCTCTTATAGAATAGTTAAGTAATAGTAGAGATAGGTATGTGGTAAAGCATCAGAACGAGGAGTTCACAGAGTGGTTCAGAGATGGCCGGGATTGTTGTGGATTAGAACCCCAAGAGGAGTTGCAGTGGAGATAGAACAGGAGCTGCTCCTGAAAGGTAAGGAAGATTTGGTCAGGTGGGTGGAAAGCAGGATGATGTAGGCAGGTCATGGGTACCAGCATGGTTCGTTCTGGGCACAGGCAGAGACTGACCTGACCAGAGTCCCCATAAGGAGCAGAGGGGTTTATCTGGCTATGGAGCTTGTACCAATATTACGAGTAGTCCGACAGATACTGGCCGCTACTGGAATGGTACTGGGCTGAGTGGTGAGGCTTGTGTGACCTGTCACTTGAGAGTGAGAGTGATGCTCCCTGGGACCTAGCCACTCATAGCTTTAATGTCCCCAGGTGCTAGCCAAATGTAAAAGCGGTGAGTGTCTCCCCTGTGTGGGTCTGTAGAAGCCAGGAACTGCCTCATAGGAGACAGGAAATACATCCTTAGTGAGAGCAAACATTTAATGATCACCAGCTCTTTGCCAGACATGGTGTTAGGTACTTTGTGCATATTCTTACATAATTCTCATAGTAGCTCTGTGAACTATCATTATCATCCTGTTACAGATAACGAAGCTAAGACTAAGTTGTCCAAAGTTACCCCCAAAAGTAATTATTTCTGAAACCATGCCCCGGTCTGTGTGACTCAGAAACATATATTATTGTGCATTAAAGGCAAATGGAAAAGGATATTTATTGCATCATTTTTTATAACAGCAAAAGACCAAAAACAACTGAAATGTTCATCAAGAGGTGGCTTGTTAAATTGCAATATATACACATCCATATGTGAAATACATCAAAAAGAGTGAATGGTTCTATATTGGACAATGTTGAATTTGTGTGTTAAGTGTATGTGTGCATACAGAAGCGGGACCCATGCCCATATGTAGGTGTGCTTATATGTGCATAAAATATTTCTTAAGTAAGACACTGTCTGGAAGGTGAGACTTCTTTTTCTTTTTGTATCATTTCAATTGTTGACTTTTTTACAGAATGCATGTATTATGTATTCAATGTTTCTAAACTTTCAAAAACCAAGGTAAACAACTCACAAAGGTCCAGTTCCCTCAGTAACTTAGTCTAGTTTCTAGAACAAAAATGCACCAATTCAGGCGTCCCCTTCGAAGTAACTAACTTCATCTCAAATCGTTAGAAATACTTTGGCCTCCTCTAGCCTCCAACAGCGTACAGAAGTGGTTGCCACTGGGGAAGAGCATCGAGAGGCTAGGGAAGAAAAAGAAATATTTAATCTTTTTAATTTCATACCATGTATTACATATAGGAAAAAATTTAATAAATAAAAATTCACTAAAAGTAAAAAAATAAAGCAATGTAAATCCTGCTCAGTCCACACAACTAAACTGCCTCATTAAAGGAGATGAAAACTGTTCCCTAGGGGGCAGGCCCCTTCTGTGCTTTCAGCCCTCCAGTTGGCATGGCTGTCGCCTGGCAGAACCGCTGCGTGTCACAGGTGCTCTCTCTCACACAGGTCTTCACTGGGGCCTCACGGAGACTGTGGGGGCTGGGTGCTCTCTTATCTGATGTGAGTGAACCTGAGGCTTGGGTTGAATGCCAGGCCAGTGAGTGGGAGAATGAGACCCAAATCCAAGCCTTGCGTTACCACATCCCAGGGGGCGGGGAGGACAGCCTGTCCACCAGGAAGAGTGGGCTGCCTCCTGCTGCTCCCACCGATGGAGCTGTGGCCCTGGCACACGGCACACTTACTGGCATGTTAAGATAAAATTATTTGCTTTGCAAAATAGAGACAGATTCATAGATAAAGAGCAGGCTGACAGCTCTGGGGGTGGGGTTGGAGAGATTGAGCAAAAAAGGAAGAGAATTTACAGATTTGGACAACAGTGTGATGATTGTGGGGGAGGGGGAGTGTGGGTGGAGTTGAAAAAGGGTAAAGGGAGTTAAATGGTAATGAAAAAATTCAATAAACACATATATGGAATAATAAAAAAATTAAATTTAAAAATAAAGTCATTTGCTTTGGAAACAGAAGTTGCCATTCAGATCTTAACTTTGCCACAAATTAGCTAGGGATTTTAGTCAAGTCACCAAAATTTTCTTTGCTTCAGTTTTCACATGTGTAAAATGAGAATAGTAGTACCTATCTTATAGGATTATAAGATGATCCTCTGCCCACATGGGGCTTTGTCCTTGAGGTGAGCCGGACCCCACAAATGTTTCCTAGGCAGGCAGTGGAGATCCCCTCCAGTGCACCCCACTGTAAGGTTCTAAATTAAGCCCGAACTCCACAGCCCATCTTCAGGACCCCAGACGCTCCCCTGAGTGATCACGAGGTGCCAGCTCCCTGCTGGGCATCCTTCCTAAGAGGGAAAGCAGTAGCTTTAACAATGTAATTAGAGCATTAAATACGAGCCTGGGTTCCAGTTCAGGCACTAAAACACTTTCAGCCAATAAAATTAGGGCCTTGAACTGTTTGGGCAACAGCTTTAAACAGATTTAAAACAACTCCAAGCAGTGAATCTGGTTTGGTTAAATTCCTATTTTTAAACAGTTTTCTTTCTCTGTCCTTAGTTGTTGTTTTTTATTTAATCTTTATTGTATGTTTTTTCCATTACCATTTAGTCTTCTCCTACCCCCCTCCCCTCACCCATTAGTTTTGAAACTTTCTTTTCTCAGCCTGATCTTCTCTTTCGGTGAGGCGGGGGCACAAGGTGGAATCCTATTCTGTTTGTTTGGTGGGGTCTCTCTGTTTCTTTTTAACCTCTGCTGTTTTGATAGCTAGAAGTTCCAGTTGTGTTTTATGGTGGTATTTCCATGCCTTGCCTTCCCAAGGTCCAGCCATGGGAAATAATAGAAGGAAGTGATATTTTTGGTATTGTCAGTATAAAATAAAGCTTGTAGCAAACTATACAGTGTTAAAGGTCTCAATGATAACATCTTCAAAGAATGGATGCTGAGTTTTATCAAAGATTGAGGACAGTAGTGTAAGTTGGTGACGACTCTTGGTCCTTGTTAATCGTATTTCACGTATAATCTTTGTGTAGACACCAAATTTCTTTTGTCTCTTGGGGAAAGTCTTGGTAGTGGGCGTGTTGTCATATACTTAGCAGAGAACACACTTTGTCCATTCACTGGAGGCAGTGAATTTTGAGCTATTTTTATTTTTTTAAGTATATTTTATTGATTATGCTATTATAGTTTTCCCAGTTTTGCACCCCCCTGCCTGGTACGCCCCCCTTCACTCCAGTGATTCCCTCCACCTTAGTTCATGTGCATGAGTCATGCAGATAAGTTATATGGCTTCCCCATTCCCTATACTGTTCTTAACATCCCCTGTTTATTTTATACCTGCCCAATTATGCTTCGAAATCCCTGCATCTTTTCCCCCATTCTCCCTCTTCCCCCTCCCAGCTGGTAACCCTCCATGTGATCTCCATATCTACAATTCTGTTCCTGTTCCAGTTGTTTGCTTAGTTTGTTTTTGTGTTTTAGATTCAGTTGTTGATAGTTGTGAGTTCACTGTCATTTTACTGTTCATCTGCTTTTTCTTAATAAGTCCCTTTAACATTTCATATAATAAGGGCTGGGTAATGATAAACTCCTTTAGCTTTACCTTGTCTGGGAAGCACTCTATCTACCTTTCAATTCTAAATGATAGCTTTGCTGGATAGAGTCATCTTGGTTGTATGTCCTTGCTTTTCATCACTTTGAATATTTCTTGCCAGTCCTTTCTTGCCTGCAAAGTTTCTTTGTGAAATCAGCTGAGAGTCTTATGAGAACTTCTTTGTAGGTAAGTGCCTGCTTTTCTCTTGCTGCTTTTAAGATTCTCTCTTTATCTTTAACCTTTGGCATTTTAAATATGATGTATCTTGGTGTGGTCCTCTTTGAGTCCAACTTGTTTGGGACCCTCCGTGTTCTTGGACTTATATGTCTATTTCCTTCGCCAAATTAGGGAAATCCTCTTTCATTATTTTTTCAAATAAGCTTTCAATTTCTTGCTCTTCCTCTTCTCCTTCTGGTACCCCTATGATTTGGATCTTGGCCATGAACCAAGGAATGTAAGCAGCTTCTAGAAAAAGGCAAGAAAACAGATTCTCCTCTAGAGCCTCTAGAATGAACACAGCCCTACTGTCACCTTGATTTTAGGACTTCTAACCTCCAGAAATACAAGATATTAATAAATTATTCAAGCCACTAATTTATGGTGATTTGTTATAGCAACAGTAGGAAACTAATATAACAATGATTTACTTGACTTCTGTTTAAGATGACTTTGGTGACAGTGAGAAAATAGACTGAAAAGATAAGCAACTGAAGGCAAGGAGGCCTCATTTGGAGTCTGTTGTTATCATTTTAACTCAAGATGGTGAGTTATGGACCGAGAGCAAAGGCAGTGGAAAGGTGAAGGTGAACACATGAGACTATGATGGAAGGTCAAAGGGCCTGGTATCTAACTGGCTATGCAGGTGGCGTGGGACCAGCAGGAGGCAAAACTGACTTGGATGTTTCTACTCCAGATGACTTGGAAGATGAGGATGGTCCAAGGGACAGCAGCAGAGAAAAGCTGAGATCTCAGTTTTGAGTACTCCTGATTTCAAGTTGCTGGTGGGATATTAGAGTGTAGAATGTCCCAGGGCGGTTAGAAGACTTGGGTGTGGGGTCCAGACTTTCAGGAGCTGAAATGAGAGGTATGGATTTCTTAGTCTGCATAGAGGCTGTAGTTTAATTTAACAGAAGTGACTGAACAACGTAGGAGGAGGTGTGAGGGAAAAAAAAAACATCCAAAGGTAGACGTTAGGGGAAATACCAGATTTTAAGGGGAGGAGAGACAAAGGAAGAAAAATCAGAGGATGAAATCAATAAATACTATAATTACATGGCATGTTGATATTAATAATCCTAATTCTTGAAAGAACAATTTCAGAAACAAGACAAACATCTATACTTAGACCTGTTTATCATTATATAGTTCTGTAGTTAACCTTTGACATGAGTAGAAAGTAGATTCCCTCAAATTTCTGTTAAGATGAACTTTTGTGCTGAATTTAAACTTCACATTTGTCCATTTAAAACACCATCTGCCAGTTCCTTTCCACGTGGCCTTTGAATTTGTCCATGCCGAATACTTGAGGTTAGTGTTCAGGAACATAGTTCTTATTCAAAGCCAGTTCCTCTTCCCGTTTTCGTTTCTACCAGTTGACCACAGGTGAAATTAAAGCCGTCTTCATCACCCTGAGATTACACAAACGGAACTAAGTGCGTAACAAAGAGGGGCAGGGACAGGGCAGTGCTCAGGGGTTTTTAAGTGAAGATAGATTAAAGCAAAGGAGAGAAAAATCTGGGAAGTGGTGCTGGTTTGTGCCTGGGGTTAGATGTGGACTGTGAGGCGTGTGGAGGCGTGTTGTGTGACACTCGAGTTCAGCCACACAAACCCTTTTGCTCACTTTTGAGTTTTGGAAAATTCTTGTACCTGACATCTCCCAAATAGTCGTGCCTTCCAAGGTAGGCATGAAGCTGGAAGATGGGGGCTGAGGACCCGGCTGCCTGACCCGTTTCCCTTCAGGATCTGAGGAGAGAGCCACTGAAACCAAGTGCTTGTCAGTTTTCAGAAAATTCCTGTGATTGAGCAAGACATCGTGCCAAAATCATGCTAAACACCAGCTCTGAAAAAGTCTTGCTTCCATTTATCATGAGAATCCCAGCTGATTGATTCAGATTGGGCAAGTCTTTTATTCTCCACAGCCTGGCTTTCCTTAAGAATAGCACTCACTGTTAACATTGTGTTTAAATCTGTTGAATTCTTTATACAGGTTTCCGTTGACCATACTGATTCTACAATGTTTTCCAAGAGCAGGGGGGAGGGGGGTGGCGGGGGTGAGGCCTTAAGGAGGCTCAGGTCCAAAGGCAGAGAGCAAGAGCCCCTTTGCATTTCTCCCCCACCCTCCTGAAGAAGCCTGTGTGGCTCCAGACCCCACCCGCCTCTGGAAGGAACCACCTCCACCCACCAGCCTTGTTTCTTTTGCTATTCTGCTGCATTCGGGCTCACCCACTCCAGAAATAGCATTCACTCTGTCCTGTTCTAAGTCCCACGCGTGCTGCTGTCCACAGGTTCCCTGAGCACTCTCTTCAGTGATTCCGGCTGTCAGTTTTAGCGACACTCCCTTACAGAGGTCTGGGTGTTTTGTTTTGTTTTTATTTTGTTTTTCCCCCCTCCTTGTTGTTCCTCTGCCCGCTCTCCCATCCCAACAATGTTGACTGAAGTGTGACCTAATGCTAAGAGTTGGAGATGCAGATCTGGCCCAAACTGGTTAATTTTGGAGCAAACAGAAAGGTCCAGGCTAACACTGTGTTGAGTAAAATGGAAACATATTGCAATTGAATGATAGTATTTGGAAGATTTCATTTCTAAAATTTAAAAATCATATGTGAGGGCAGGGAAAACTAAATCCCTGGTACCACTGAAAGTCAAAAAGGCCATTCCATTAAGAAATACTAATTAATTGGCGTTGTTGATTATTGAGAGCAGACCACTCGATCTCTCTGAGAATGCTCCTGTTTTCCCCCTTTATGCACCACCAGAAGGTATAAACGTAGGATTTTTTAAATGTTCTGTTTTTGCTGAATCAGATGAACTGCTTGGAAAATCAAAAACCTCTCACAAAGAAAATTGACTCTTGAATTAATTGTAGAGGTCTAAAATCTTGAGTATGCCACACATTTTTAAATATAAGTAGAGACCACTTAGTCTTTAACAAAGTTGAAATAGTGAATGAACTATAGCTATTTACTTCCATGGTGCCATCTTTTAATATGTAAGATCAAACTCTGCCTTTTAGGTTGCAATTTGTGTGAAATGCAAAGCAAATTAGATTCAGTGACACAAACCAACCAGCACCTCCTGCCTGCCCCGTAAGAAACGCGCTTACCACTCTGACAAAAAGCGGGCGGCAGAAGCGCCACTCCAGCCGCTGCAAAGGTGACCTTCATTCTGATGACCTGAGTCCCGCTTCCCAAACGTTATCAAGTGTGTCAGGTTAGGGGGCACGGTTTCACATCTGCTCCATGTGTTAATAGCAGATGAAACCTTGTGTTCTCTGTAGAACTGTGCTTCTGTGCTCTGCAGGCAGAGAACTTGCTCAGGTCGTCTTCCTGGAAGGGGCGTGACGGCGCTCGTGTGCCAGTGTGCCAGTGTGTGTGACTCAGACTGAGCCTCTGGACTCATGACATGATCCCTGGAGAGAGCTGTTTAACTCATACCCACCCCGAATAGTCCCTTCTGAATAGATGCTGTAAATCCCTCCCATGTACTTCTGTACGTTGAAAGAATGCAGATAGTGTACGGTCCTTTGCAGAAGTAAGCTGAAAATAGACGCTGACCAGCAGTTAGTTTTGACTCTGTCTCATGTCTCATTTTATACATTTTAAACATGGGGTTCTACTTAATAATTAGCAATCAGAAATTGTCCTTTTCTTTATCTTCCCGCTTACTTCAAATCTGAATTCTTAAACTCATTACATGATTATAAATTAAATAAATCATGGAAAGCAAACATTTTTTATGAAGTTAAAATTGATTGCTTGATTACTCTGAAAATTTTCCAGCAAAGTCACATTGGCCTGAATTTGTCATCACTGCTTAGCCAGAACTTTTGCTCATCATATTCTGAGCCATTCAATAGGGTCAGATATCAAGGGTGGGTGTGGGGGGTCATACAACAGTATTTGATTAAACTAAAACCATAACATAACATTGAAATGCAGAGGACTCCCTTTACTCCATGGGTGTTGGTGAGCAAGTCAACAATACACTTTTTTTTAACTTTGTTAAAATATACATAACATAAAATTTACCATCTTAACCATTAGGAAGTGTGAGCACATTAGTGACACAACTCAGTAGTGTTAAGTGCATTCATGCTGTGTAACATATAAGCTTTATTGAGTAATATTATGGAGTGTATGATTTAATTTGTAGGAAAAATACTGCATTATAACAGATTTTCCTATAATCAAAAAAACTTAAGGTGAAATGCTAAGCCAGACAACCCAACAGCCTGTTGCCCATAAAATGCAGTGAGAATCAGAAAATACCCATTTCCCGTGGGACTCAAAGGCTTGAGGAATAAGCTAGGAATGAATTGATCTGTGCAAACTTTTCACATCTGATTAGGTTGCACCACACCAAGTTTACAAGCAAAAGTCAGTCTTTAATACTTCAACTACATAGCATATGGTAACACACACATTGGGATAAAATGCTATTTTATTGTAGAAATAATAACCAAAAGACAAAATATTGAACAGAGGGTACTTTTGTGTTTAAAGTTTTCTAGAAGTTTATTACTTCATTTGCTGATGGCCTAGTTTCTGGTCACTTAATCCATTTATAACTCATATGTTGAACCTGGCTGTTTAGCCAGGTTCAACAATCAGTGGCAATCCTATAAATATCTTTCCAGTCAGAGGGGACATTACATTGGTAGGATTTGGTTTCTACTCTTGATTTTTTTTGTATATTTAGCAACTGTTGACTTGAATTCATTTGATTTGCAAACTCTCTCTCTTTTGTTTAGCTTTTAAAACTAATCCCATCAGCTTTGAAGTAGGATTGTAGCTTCCTTTTCATCTGGGTAAAAGTCTGTATGGCACATCTGTTACAGTGATCAGTTATGAAGGAGTTTGGCAAATACCCTTCAAAAAACCTGAGACATGCATCAGTGACCTTGTATAGAGCTTAGGTATTAGGCCGTACCTTGTGAGTGCAGGCTCTCTTCGCTCTGGGAAACGGAAAAAAGAGTTACTGTTCCCTCGTCTCTTCATTCCTCCTCTAATCTTCAACTTCCCATTTTAATCTTCCCCATTCATCCTGCCCAGAAATGAACATTTAACTAAGCGCTGAAGGTTCCCATATGGTAGATCTCGCTGGAGATGATTGGGGAAGCAGGTGCCCAGCTTTCTGCATGGTCTCCGTTAGCCCGGAGGTTGCAGGATTGAAATAAAACATTTTTATCTCACTCTCAGAACTACTTCCACATACATTCTCTCATGTTCATGTCTGTGGGAAGCAGGGTTGAAGCCTGCAGGGGAGCAGGTGAACGTTCCTTCTCCTGTCTGCTCCCCATCCTTCCTGAGTGCTAACGGGCGGAGGTGGTGCTCCGTGGCTCCGATGAGCCACCTTATCTTCATCACCATCTTGCTTTAGGATTTAGTACCTGACACTTATTTCTACACACAGGCAAAGTTCCCATTTTTAAAAATGGAATGTCTCGTCCTCCTCCAGAATATTTGATTCCTACTGATACAGTAATTTACTCACAATCTAGAACAAGTTTATATAAAATGCAGTTGCTCTCTGGAAGTCCCAGTTAATTATCTTCCAGCACTGCACCTGTAGCAAGAATCAACCCAAAAGTAAAAAAATTTAATTTAATTTAAAGAAAAGAAAGACAATTCAATACCTTTTTATTGGTGCTACCACTTCCTTTCTGAAACTAGTCTTTTCTCCCCAGTGTAACTCAGTGCCCCTACTTACTGTAAGTTGGTCCCATCTTGGCTATTTCTATGTTGTGTATCTACAGCTAATGCCCTAATTACATTGTATTATAATTATTTTTTGATATATCTGTGTCTTCTGTTCAACTGTTAGCTCCTTGAGGACAATCACTGTTTTTGTTTGATTTCTCTGTTTGTTTTTATTTTTGTCTTTGTGTCTGATAAATATTGGTGTCATTGTGTTGTTCTCAAGCTCAGAGTACCCCCTGGCATTCTGGGCCCCCCCGGGAACCACAGTGACAGAGGGACGGGGGCGGGGGGAGCAAGTACCTGGTGAGGGTAGCCAGAGAAGTCATTTTTGGAGGAGGTGACAGTTGAATTAAGGCCCAAAGTGATAAGAAAGATGCACAGACAAATAGCTGGGTTGAATTTTGTGATGTGACAGAGGCTGGGGTGAAGGTCTGGAACAGGGAGTAGAGGAGTGTAAGGTGAAGCCAGATCATTAGATCCCCAGAGTCCATGGCAAGGGAGTTTTGTTTGCTCCCAACCTCCGGGGAAAGTCTTTGGAGGAGTTTAAGCCAAGAAGAGCTGTAGTGAGATACCCATCTGAAGCCATCCCCTGGTTCTCTGTAGACCGCTGTGGTAGAGGGCAAACCCGAAAGCAACAAAGGCAAATAGGAGACCAGTGCAGCTATTCAGGGGACAGGAGCTGGGGGGCCGGACTGAGGGGTTGCAGGAGAGAAGGGAGAAGTGGTTGGATTGGGGTCTACTTCTTTAATGGCTTATACAGCGTATGGCGGAACTTGGTGATTGCTAAATAGGAACTTGTGGAAATAGTCATAAAATGGATCCTTAAAAGGAGTACTAATTCTGTGTCACCCTCATGCGCTGTTCTTTTTTTATTCTCTGACCATCTTCCCAGGACCCTGAGAGTGCTTCTAAAATCCTTTGGCTGGACGAGATTCAGTGTGCAGTCTGTGATGCCAACGCGGACAAAGACAGAGCAAAGCAGTGTGAGCCCTCGCCTCCCCTTGCGGGCCCAGCTCGCCTTGCGTGTGTCTGGTTATCCTTCTGAATTTTTATTTTCATTCCTATATTTTTTAAAAATACGTAATTTTTAATTTCTGAAACGATTTGTACTCTCCTACCAATTTGAGTTCTTGAATGCATACTTTTACAACAATAGGACTCGTTGGTTGTGCTATTCTCAATGACAGGGTGCTCATTTCAATCTGAGGATGGGGCTGAATGAAACCCAGGAAGCAAAAATGGTTTTTAAACTCCCAGATTTATAGTTTTATCAAGTCCTTTTTTCCCTTAATCCTTAGAAAACTAGCCCATTTCTGCTCAGTATATGTCCATCCTCCCTTCCATGTTTTTCACTGTATTAGGGTTTTCCTGAGAAAGAACTACATAAATATTTTTTCTCTAGGAAAAAACTGCACTACAAAGATGATAGAGAGATCTGTTTTTCTGGAAAGTGTATGTATACATCTGTCTATACACACATACATATATGGAGAGAGAAAGAGGGAGATTTATTTTAAGGAATTGGCTCACGCAATTGTGGAGAGGCTGGCAAATCCAAAATCTAGAGGGACCCTGGCAGAGGCCAGGTGGCAGCACTTAACCTCCGAAACACAGTGGGTGTAACCCTGTAACAGACAGAGAGCCAAAGCAGGAATCAGCACAGTCTGACTCCCAGAGACCTACGGAGTCGGCTCATTGAACACGATGCTCCTGAAAGTGAAGCAGGTAGCCTACCAAATGCTTTTTTTAAAGATGTTATTTATTTATTTTTAGAGAAGAGGGGAAGGGAGAGATAGAAACATCAGTCGGTTGCCTCTCGCATCCCCCCCCAACCTGGGACCTGGCCCACAGCCCAGGCATATGCCCTGACTGTGAGTCGAACCAGCAACCTTCTGGTTCGCAAGCTGGCGCTCAATCCACTGAGCCACACCAAATAGGTTTAATTTCTTACTTGTACAAGTGGAGAAGAATTCTAGGTCAAGTGAATAGAAGTGTTACTTGAATGATAAAACAGAAAGCCGTGGCCCCTCAATCAATTCCCAGACTTGAGCCAGTTTATAGACCCAGGACCCCTTGAGGAAGAGGAAGGCGGGGTTCACTTGAGAAAGGATTCTGCTACACCACCAAAAGTCTATACCGTTTATCTTTCTCCCGGGCTTCCGCCAAAGAGACCTATGGCCTCTTATCATGGTAGCTGTGCTGGGGAAAAGAACACGATCAGACTTATCAGGATTCCTGAACCCTGGCTCTGAACTGACACTAATTCCAAGAGACCTAGAATGTCACTGTGGTCCAAACGGTCAGAGTGGTGGCTTATGGAGGCCAGGTGGTCAGTGGCGTTGCAGCTCAAGCCTGCCTCGCTGTGGGTCCGGGGGGTCCTCAAGCCCACCCTGGGATTTTCTCCAGGTCCAGAATGCAGAAGTGGAAGAGACACACTCAGCAACTGGCAGAATGCCTACATTGGCTCAAATGAGAACTTTTAAAAAAATTTTATTCTAAGCCTCTGTTTTCATAAAGAAATATGAAAATTCACTTGGCAATATAAGATAGCAGCAAGACTGATATACGAACACTTTACATGTATGAGTAACCTACATAAATTAAACTAAGATTCCTAAAAGTCTAGTTCATTAAGCTGTCCATTCATAGCACAACTAGAATCTATCCTGTTCTATCAGGTCACAGATTGCTATTGAAATGCCCTACTCTTGCTTCAGACATACGCTTTTAAACTTTGGGAGCATCTGGGAGAAACATCTGGTTTTTATTTCCTTAGCCAGGAAAATTATGTGTATTTCCCCAAACTGAACTTTTATACCCTTAGGATCTTTGAAGTCTTTTTGTTCTAATCCTTAAGAAAAAGAAAATACAATTGAGACATGTACATAAGTGATTCGAATTTAAATATAAAACGGAAGGCAATGTAGTTTGAAGAAAAACTTTCAAGAAATTAGATTGTCAAATAGGCACTCAAGTAGCCTGAAAGGGTTACAGTTTTTCTCTTAGAGATCAAACCAATTCAGATACTATTTTATTCCTTTTACTCTGTATTCTTCTTACATTTGGCCTGCAAATGTTGATTCTGTTTTTTTACATGAGACTCATGGTTCTGTTTATCGACTGTGAAAGTCAGAGGCCTCCACGAATGGGACTTTGTACTCTGAACTTGCACACTTAAAATTCCGCCTTCTGCCTCTGTCCTGTTCCGCGGAAGAGCTAATATAGTTTCTTCTATGATGTAAGACAACCAAAAGATGCTCTGAAGATAAAGCAATGCATATTCTGACACTGAGATAGAAATTTTCCAGTTTTTTCACAGGAATTTAATCTTACTTTTAAAAGCATTTTTCATCCTTTGTATGAAGACTTGAAACAGAATCCGGCCACGTGTTGTAAGCATCAATCCCACTCCCAGATAATTTGATAAAAGAATATGTGTTGGCTCACAAATTTTACCACAGGCAAGGTTTAAAAGGGCAAGGGAGCTCAAGTCTCCTTCATTTTGGCCCAGTGTTCGTTTTCACTGGAGCATCTTGTTTCTTAAAGTAGGTTTGTCTCTACTTACGACTTCTTAGAGCAATGTTTCTCAACCTTTTTCCATTACTGCACCCGAAGGAATCTTTCTAAATGTTTTCTCTAATTGGTCCTCACCATGTAACTTTAGTACCACAGATGTATTGTATATCTGACTCTATACCATATGTAGGTCTGTGCTTTATACATAAAAAGATGTTTTTACCCTGTTCCCCCAAGAACCAAGTGCATGCCTTAGTGAAAGCCTGCTGGTGTATGGCTTCAGATGTAAAGCAAACATGTTTTTGGATTTCTTAGATGATTTATGGAAAGTTTCTTAATTGTTTCTTAGCAGAAGTATACCTGACTTAATGGAGATCATTTATCTGACATCCTCGGCTATCTGGAATGCACAGCCCACAGATTAAGCCAAAAAGCAATCAAATAGATGTCAAGAAGCCTGCGTACTGGAGCTGATTTACTCTGCTCATTGGGGGCCTCTTGGAGCCTGTTTATTTTTATCTCAGGCATAATGCTATGAGGTTTGGTTGTTTTTCTTCCCAACTCAGAGCACATCAGACGCCATGAATTAATTACCAGGCACATGAGTGTTTGGGCTGCCCTCCACAGGCACGCAGACAGCAGCAAGAAGTAATAGCTGACAGTGACATGAGGGAAAAAACTAAAAAGCATGGGAGTTTGACCACTGAGTGCAGAAGCAAAGGAGCCCAAGTACCTCCATAGCCCTTGAAAGTATCCCTATGTTATAGTACAGTACAATTTTAATGACATGAAGGACTCTTCTGGCAGCTCTCAGCAAACTTTAAGCTCTTCCGTTTACCAGGGACTGTGGATAAAATGATGAGCAAGACAGAGATTATTCCATTAGGGTTTTCTCCAGGGCTTTCGGTTTTCATAGAAAATGGTTCTGTTAAGATGCAGAGCTTCAGCCCTGGCTAGTGTGGATTGAGTGCCCACCTGCAAACCAAAGGATTGCCGGTTCCATTGCCCGTCAGGGCACATGTCTGGGTTGCAGGGCAGGTCCCCAGTAGGGGGCGTGTGACAGACAACCACGCATTGACGTTTCCCTCCCTCTCTTCTTCCCTCTCTCTAAAAGGATAAAAAAATAAAATCTTTTCTTTTTAAAAAGATGCAAAGCTTCAGTTAGCTGGAAAATTAATCTGTAGACCCACTCCTTGAACATGAATACTTAATGATAAAGCACATTACTATATGAAGAAATTTATGGCTTCAATACCCATCTTTTAAGGGAAATGGTATTTTTCTAGGTTAGATGAAGCTATCAGATGTAAATCATGTAAAAATTCTTGGTCATTTACTGCATTTTTCTCATCCTACAAAGATTTTCTGGAGAAGAGGCAAGGAGGGCAGTTCACCCATTCCTAGCAACTTCAGTACAAGAACACGCTGCTCTACCTTTCGTTGGGCGGCAGTTGGAGTTTGCCACAGTTCTTTATTCTTCACGTGCCCCTGCAGATTCGGGGGACTTTGACGCCAGGCTGCTGAAAGTCAGACCCCATTTTTCTTGCCCCTTCAGGCCTTATAGTTCTGTGCACATGTGGACATAATTTGATAACAACAATATACCATTTAGCATTTGTGTGGTAGAGTTTGACGTGTGTGTACTTTTAAAAAATAAAACATAACCATCTCTCCCTTCTCTTTTCATCAACATGATTTTTACATCTAGAAAGTATTTTAAACTAGTTTATTTTTCCTTTTTCTTTTTTTTTTTGTTCTACATTTCTAACTCAGTACATTTACAGGTTGTGAAAACAATAGTTCCATTTGCTTGGGCCATAATATTCTTACCTGGAACTAAAGTGGACAGTGAAGAACTTACCATGTAAACTTTCTTCAGGCAACCAAGAGTTCAGTGTGATTTCATTTATGGGGAGAGGCAGAAATTTGAAATGAGAAGAAAGCTTAATAGGTCTAAATTGGTTCCATAATTAAGTTTCTGGACTCTTTTGTACTTATCCACTAGCTGTGCCTGCTGTCTTTCTAGAACATTCATTTTGGTTGCTAATGACAGTCTTGGAAGTATACTTGCACTGTACAGAAGAATATCGGGATTTACATAGCTTAAATAACATTTTACTTGTTCTAAAATAAATAAATATCTTCATAAAGCTAGTTCTCAAATGCCCTGTATGAGGGCTGCACATCTACTGTTGGTGTGCATGCACCCCATCTCATAGGTTACACCGCGAGCCACACCAGTGCCTTGCTACCACACAAGAGTAACTGGGAGACACTGTGATTTTCAATGGACCAGGCTCCTGTGGGATCTTATTCTTATGGTCTAAACTGGAAGGTGAGGTGGTGACTGTATCTCAGGCATATGTGGTACATACTCTGAAAGGGTAATAAGGTTTGACACCAGTGCATTGCTGAAAGTTTACATGCCTCCAGGGTAAGTAGAAGGTAACCATTAACAAAAACATTTTTATTATTATTGTTATCCAGGGGTTACACTGGTCGTTGATGTTAATCAGTGTTTGGAGAAAGAAAAGACAAGTGATATTTTGTCTGTTTTGAAGTCCAACGTCTGCAATACAAACGATGTAATGCCTGAATGTGCTGATAAGTACTATGACGCACTTGTGGAGGCGAAAGAGCAAAAATCTCGAAGTGGTAAGCGTTTCTGTCACTTAGCACAAGCTAAATACTGTTTTGAATATGAGTTTCTGTGGTATTGTATTTTCTTAATTTTAACACAAATATTGCTTTCAAATTAACATTACTAAAATGATTTTTATCCTCTATGGCAAAGGAAATTAGTTAGCTATTTCTCTTTTTCTGTGTGTGTATTTTAGAAAGCTATGATAAAGTTGGTCGCTATGCGTGGGTAGCATCATAGACTTGAGAAAATACCGTATTTAAGGAAACTTTGTTTTACATAGGTCTTGCTTGTTGATCCATTCCTCCAGTGATACAAACTGATTTTACACTCATATTTCTCTCTATCTTTTTTGAAACTAATGGTATTTGATTGTACAATATTTAGCTAGGGTAAAGAGTAATTTTGAAAATCTGGAATTAAGTGCAGTAAATCGGTCTCTAAAGGATTAGATCAATAACCTTGGCAAATATTTATGCCTGTTCATTCCAGTGAAAGGTCATGAAATGTTAGCCCTGAGAATTATCTTTGAGATCATGAGTTTAATACTCATTTTTCAGATTTAGAAATTCATATTCATGATGTTTTGGATAGGAGGAGAAAATGACAAACCCAAGGAGATGAGTTCCTGACCAAGCTAATCCAGTATTTCTTTAGCAGACTTTTATTAAGCACCCTTTATGTCCTAGTCGCAAGGATCCGGGTGTCTGCTGACTGAGGCTGGTGTTCATTTACAACACAGCATGGCTCATGTACCGAGTTCTTTTCACCTTCGGGAAACTACTGGGACAGTACATGGCCTTAGAAGTGGAACTTGAGGGGAAAATGTTTTTATTTCAACTGAAGGTCTCTGTTCAGCAGTACCTTATGCACTTGCTTTTTAAAGTTTGATGTATTTCCAACTTGGAGATTGTACCCTCCAATTCAGCAAATTTCCTGTTAATGAAATGGGAGGGCTCTTGGCTACTCTCTCGTGGCACCTCATCACTTTTGAGGCCCTCCTTTCTTTTCAACGTTTCTTCATCAGGAGTTACCATAGTGTCCTCTACCTCATCCTTCATGGGAAAGAATTGCAAAACAATATTAATTCAGGGATGGAGTTCTTAGAGGACACCTGTCATAATTTCAAATCCATCCTGGCCCAGAAATAGTTTATCTTCTTTCCCTTAAGCTTGCCTACTCCTCGGTCTGTGTGCTATGTTTTGTTGAATGGAATCAAAATATCCCCAGGTATCCATCCAGTTCAAAAACCTAGGAGGTACCTTAGATTCATTTTTTTCAAAAGAAAAAAACCTGTTGTTTTTAAAGGAGAACTGGGACTTCATTGGGTATTGTGTTGAATCTGTAGATCAGTTTGAGGAGTGTTACCATCTTAAGAATGTTAAGTTTTCTGACCCATGTACTTGCAACATCTTCCCTTTTAATTAGGTCTTTAAATTTTTCAACATTTTTTGTAGTTCTCGTGCACATGGCTTGCATTTCTTTTGTTAAATTTATTCCTATATGTTTAATTATTTTTGATGCTGCTATAAATGCTTTTTAATTTCATTTTGGAGTTGCTTATTGCTAATATGTGGAAATACAATGATTTTTTAAATTGTGATATAATTTCTGCCCTGGCTAGTGTAACTCAGTGGATTGAGCATGGGCTGCGAAGCAAAGGGTCGCCAGTTTGATTCCCAGTCAGGCCACATGCCTGGGTTGCAGGCCAGGTCCCCAGTGAGGGCCATGTGAGAGGCAACCACACATTGATGTTTCTCTCCCTCTCTTCCTCCGTTCCCTTCTGTCTAAAAATAAAATAAATAAAATCTTTTAAAAAAATAAAATAAAAAATAAATTGCGATATAATTTCCATACTCTTTTAAGGTGTGCAATTCAGAGGTTTTAGTATATTCACAAACTTGTATAGCCAACACCACTAGTTCATTCTAGAATGTTTTTATCACGCCAGACAAAATCCCCACCTCTATTAGCTATTGTTCCTCACCCTCCACCCTCAGCCGCAGACAACCACTAATTTAAATTTTGTCTCTATGGTTTGGCCTGTTCTGGGTGTTTCATATAAATAGAATCATACTGTCTGGTTTCTTTGACTTAGCATGATGTTTTCAGAGACTATCCATGTTGTAACAGATATCAGTTCTTCGTTCCTTTTTGTGGCTGCTAATATTCCATTGTATGGATGTGCCCCGTTTTTGTTTATCCATTCATCAATTCACGGAATTTGAACGACCGCCCCCCCTCAACTTTTGGCTATTTTGAATAATGCTCCTATGAACATTTGTGTGCAAGTTTTTGCATGGACACAGTTTCATACAGTTGATTTTTATATTTTGATCTCATATTTGCAACCTTGCTGAACTCATTTATTCTAGTAGCTTTTTAGTGGATTCCTTGGGCCACCACCTATTTCTGTCAATCCAGTTTCATTGGAACTGGCCACACGCATTGATTTACCTGTTGTCTACGGCTGCCCTCATGCTGCAGTGGCAGAGTTGAGTGATTGTATCAGAGTCCTAGAACTCACAAAGCTAAAAATATTTACTTTCTGGCACTTTATAGAAAAAGTTTGTCAACCCCTATTCTAGAAGAAAGAAGAGATGCTTTCTGAGCAAGTAAACACTGACTTTCAGCTGCATATAAAGTTATAAACATTGTTTGGGGGGGGGCAAGTAGGATGAGTCTTATCTCTCTCACCTCTGGTTCCAGGATGTCAATTCTTTTCCAAACTGAAATGTCCACTCTTACATGGATCACTGACCCCTGTCAGTCTAGCTCTCGTACATAGGTTTAATTTTGTCTACAAGGCATCTAGAAAGTATGCCTCCTTTTAGAATGCTTAGCACCTCTTAACTAACTGAAATCTTTCTCTTTTATGGTTTTCTCAAAGGTCTTTCCCATAATTCCCATAATTAGTCTTTCCTCTAATTAAAAGTTCAACTACGTTTTTTAAGAAAAACACTTGGACTCCAGGCAAAAGACATCCTCCTCGGCCTCTCTGACTGCGAATCCAACCTGGGCTTGAAAGTGATAGCAAGTCTCTTTTCCTGTTATCCACTGACATCCCAACCTCAATCAAGCCTTCTAATGCCAACCAAGACCTTTTTACTTCTCAATTCTTATGCAAATAAGAGAAGATATCTGTTTGGGTTTTTTTTTTTCCACTTCCTTTTACCTTCTTTCCTTCCCAGTGAGAGAGTTGCCTTAAAGGGGTGTTTGGTCTTCTGAAAGCACTTGTGAATCTGACAACTATTGGTAATTGAAAAAAATGATGACTTGTGATCACCCTAATTTGTGCAATACATTTTCTAGGACACCAGCAGTTCTAAACACATGAACAGCTCTCTGACTACCCGTTTGAAAAGAGCAACATCTCCCTTCCTGGGCACTGACAAATATAACAGTTGAGAGCCACTTAAAAGTAAATAAGGAATTAACGTACAATAAAGGGCCTTAAAGTTACTTCTCCTTAATTATTTCAATTCATTTAGACATTATATGTGAAAATCCACGTGAGCTTTTATTTACCTATAAAGTCAAATTAGTCTAACGCTCACTTGGCAGCAGTAGGCTTAGCTTGGTCTAGGTCAAAGCTTTTTAATTTTAATTTTTATTGTTTTTAGCTCTCTGATCTGGGACAGGAAGCAAGACTGTTCAATAAAGTAAACAGATTTCTAAACAGGAAGTAAAGCACATGGATTAGTGAGAAGGAAACATTCTTCTTGACCAATTTAAGCCATGACCGCCATAGCTATTTTTCCAGTCCGCCCCTACCTCCCACTAAGTCCTTCCAACATTTTCCCCTCATTCTGTGTGGTTGCGTACAGCAAGATGAGTCAGAGGGGCCGGAATTTTCCTTCTCCCTACTTTGTGACTTACTCTTTGCGTATACCGTTTCGTATTTTGGATAAGGTTGTCAGTAAAGATGAGTCACTTCTGTTTCGGTTTCATGCACAGCATTGGCCTTGCTTAAATAATGGGTTGTAGTCCTTGTAGGTCACTTCTCAGAAAAATTGTGGAAAGGCTTTCTAAGTCAAGAGGATTCTCACTCATCTGTCTCCTCTGTCTACATTCCTCCTTTGTGTATCCTTCTCGTTGGCCATTTGTGCCTCCTACAGTCCTCATGAGTAGCTTGGGACCCAAAGCCAGCCTTAGACAGCAGTCTCTCCTGCTTCATCTTCGGCTTAGCAGAGAGCTGCCAGCAAATACGTAGCATTCATTCTATTTCAGTGAGTCGTTTCCAGTGATGACCTAGACTGTCTGTTTGCTGGTGAGAACCATCTTCACTAGACTGTCACACACACTGAAGAAACAACACTGACGTTGAAGCACTCCGTGTTCCTCTCTATAATGTAACGCACTTTTTTCTTTAGTGTCTGCTGAAGGTCCATGGCTCAAACTCACCCTGCGGGAGAAATATGATTACTACTACAATGTCGATTCAAAAGAGAGCTCCTGGGTCACACCAGATTCATGCTTGTGTAAAGAATCGTGGCTCATGGGAAAGGAAATTGAGGTAGGAGGCTGGTGTTTCATGAAAAACTGTACTAGATAAAGCTAAGTGTGATTGTTTTTCTATTTTTGTATCATGGAAGTGATGGGAGGAACTGATTGATTTATTTGAAGGCTGGATATGGAGCAGTCTTTATGAACTGCAATTGGCTGTGGCTGCGTGGTTACTAACTTTTAGAATTTTTCCATATTAGCATAACAACATCAAACAGCAGGGGAGAAAGCTTTTGCAGCTAATAAGACATCAATCTTCAGGGGTTCCTAGACACAAGCTCAATTAGTGATAATTCCTTGGTGTTCAGTATTTAAATGTCTTTTTTCCCCCTCTCTGCCTACAACACAGATATGTAGATCCCTTAAAAAGTGGGTAATGCTTCCCAGAGGCAAATAATCTTGAAGGAATATCCACCAAGATTACTTTGGATTTGAGACCAAAAGTTGGACCTAAAAGATGTGAAATTGCTATTTGATCCAGGCATTGTAATATATTTAAAGAGAAAATACTGAGAATTACTGAGTTCCATTTCGGGAAAAAAAAGAAAAAAGTAGAACTCACAAATGTAGATCTCACATAATTGTCCAGTTGCCAGCATGAAAGATATTGCAGGGCAGCATGTTGTGGGCGGAGTCACCAGTGCTGTGCTTCCTGAAACTCGGAGGAAAAACCGTGGCCTGCAACTGAAATCCTGGTCACCAGAAATTCTGGCTGCCAAGAAGATAGTGAAGAATATAGTTTATTAACTAATCTGAAATGTTCAGAGTTCCCACAATTTACAGGAAAATAACATTTTGGCAATGAATTACTAGTGCTACTTTGTTGAAAAATGAAATTATGGGCAATATTGAAAAACCGTATGCTATAAGTGAAACTATGTATCAAACCATGAAGAAGCAGCATGGAAGGGTTAGACTTCAGAGCCAAATATTGCACTGGATCTGACTTTGTAAAAGTGAGCATCAGTCTGTTAGAATTATTAAAAAGTAGAAGGCCTCCACTGTAAAATAAATGTCTTTTTTTCTAAGCAATCTAAAAGAACTGATTTTATTCAGTGAATGTACATATGTCTTCTCTTAAATGCATGCATGCATCTTTGATATGATTTCACTTTCAATTTTTAAAAATTAGCCATCCATTAATTTCAATCACATTTGAATAAGAGGCATCATCCATAGCAGTGAGTCCAGTCTTTGCTTGTGTCTCTCAAAGAACATAAGAGTAAAGCCAGTTCACAATCCATATAAAGACTTCTCACAATCCCTCCTCGTCCTTTTTTCTCATCCATCTACGTTTTCCCTGTCTACCCAAGATAGGGCTTGTCTTTCCTCCCCACCCCCCTTTATTCTGCCCTAAGTCTTTTATTTTCCCTATATTTGAGTTTTTCTCAAGTCACTGCAGGAGTCTGCCTTCTCTGTCCTGGGCAAGAAAGGCAGCAGAGCAACCTCATGGGCACTGCTGTCTTTTTTCTTTTTCTTTTTTTGGCAGCTCAAGGGAGAGAGGAGATGGTACATATTCCTACTGTAATCATTTTATACTCTTGTGAAGCTCAGGCCTCACGCCCGGTGAGGGCCAGCATCATCCGTACATCTCTGCCTCCAACTCTGTGGTCATTCAGCCACGTTCTCACTCCAACTCAACACAGCGTTTACAGGATTCCAAAATCATGTCGCTAGAAAGAAGCCAAGCCAGTTCAACCCTCGGCTCTGGTCAAATCTGTTTTTAAACCAAGCCAGAAAGAGCTGTTCATATCATTTTCTGAAACATAAAGTTTCCAGAAGCTATTCTATATACTTCTCTCACCTGATGTGTGAAGTGTAACCATGAGAAATGTCTCTTGCCAGGACATTGTTGAGGAAATCACAGCAGGTTACATTCGTGAGAAGATATGGTCTGCTTCCGAAGACTTGCTTCTTCGCTTTCAAGCCTCAAGCTCAGGACCCCTCCTTAGGAAAGAGTATGAAGCTAGGAAATCATTTTTGTATAAACAGGAAGAGCATGTGGTCAAAATACAGGTATGTGACTCACCTACCACTACTTGCAGCGAACGGTCATACCCCTGAGAAATGTTTTATTTGATAATAGGACAGTCAACTACCAGCCTTCTAATAAACAAATCTGACTACAGACTTTTTCCTTAATCCACCCCCAAGTCCTCTTTATTAAGGCTACAAGATGGGAGGGATATTGAATGATTTTTTCCCCTGTGGTCTTCTAGAGAGTATTCAGGGGCATCATGAATCCCACGGGTCCCCTGCTACCAGTCCAATCGAAGCCAGAGAAAACCTCGGGTCAGATTTGAAATCGTGTTTCTCTAAGTCCTAAAGTCGCCTTGTGTCGCCCACATTATGACTTGGGTTCTTTGTGAATTGGTTTTTTCTTCAGTCGTTAGTGGATGTCGAGTGGTGTCTGAAAGAACAGAAGAGCTAATGAAGTAGATTTCGCATCTCCAGCAGTGCCCCCCACCCCTTGTGTAATCTGTCATTCTTCGCGCGGGTCTGCAGGGAAGTTCCCGGCCCAGCGTCGTGGTTGTGGGTTGTTCCTGCGCTTGCGTGACCGGTCAGGACTTTCTGCTTGGCTGGAGAGGCCTCGCCAGATGTGGATGTCTCTCCTCCGCATTCCCTGGCAACCTCTGCCAGCCACCGCGCTGGCTTCCCAAAGGCTGTGTGTTTCTCCTTTTCGTCGCATCCAAAGTGACGTACTGTAATGGACGGGCAGAGTGTGATGAGTTTTTGCTTTGGCCAGTAACTAGGAAATGTCCTAAATCGAAAGTTTTTCAGTTGAAGAGCTTCTCTTTTGTGATGATTTGTGTACTTAGCTTCTTCCCCCACCTAACATAGTATTGTTCAGGGCAGAAAGTGAGTTTTTAAAACTGGCATATTCTAGTGTCTTGCATACAATAGGTGCTCAAATGTGTGAATTTGTCAGAACTTAAGGTGTTAGAAGGCAGAAATGATTAGTTTTTTTGAAAGAAATTTTTTCTATTAACCTGATACTCAAGGATTTTTTTTTTATTTTTCAGTAAGTTTTTCAGTTTATTCCTTCTTTAAACAAATGGTAGGCAAAGCACACAGGAAGTGAATAAATAAAAGCATAAAAATAAAATCATCTACACTGCTGCTAACGCTCTAATTTTGTACAAAATTCGGAGCATCGGCTGATGTGACACCATTTGGACCACCCGTAAGCTCTCCAGGCTCGGGGCGTATAGGGCAGTTGGAAGAGATTCTGAAGAGCCCGCCATGCAAAGTCCATCTGATGTTGGGACCCGGGCTGGGGGAAGGACAGAATCATTCGGAGCCTTTTTCCTCCACCCCAGCCAAGGCAGCAGGACTGAAGAAGAAGCCCTCGAACTTGAAGTCACCCTGCCATGCCTTTTTCCCCACTCTCTGACAGTTTTTTAACAAGGAAGGGTCTAAGGCAAGCTGTAGACTGGAGATGAGTGTGTCCCCAAAAGCTGCACAGATCCCAAATAGGATAAACTTGAAGATATGGACACAAAAACACATCCCAGTCAAACTCCTGAAAACAAAGGACAAAGAAAAAAAAAACCTTTTAAGTGATTAGATAGAAGCGACAGCTTGTCTGTAGGGAAAACAGTTCTCACAGCAGATTACTTATAACAACACATGGGCACAAGGAGGAAGAATAGCAACATTTTTCAAGTGCTGAAAGGAAAGCGCTATTAATATAGAATTCTTTATTCAACAAAAATATCCTTTAGGAATGAAGGGGAAATCAAGGAGTTCTCAGATGAAGGAAAACTCAGAGAACTTGTCACCAGCGTACTTGCTCTGTGAGAATGGCTAAGAAAATTCTCTAAACAAGAAAAGGAGATGATAGGTGACGGAAATTTGGGACACCAGGAAGGAAAAAAGAACAAGCAAGAGAGTAAAAATATGGGAAATACATTTTCCTTTTCTTCTTGAATTTTTAAAATTATGTTTGCCAGTTGAAGAAAAACTGATAGCACTGTGGAGTATGATTTGAAATGTGTGTGGGGGAAATACTGAAGACGATTGTATTGTGCACGGGGGAAAGGAAAGGTGGGTGAAGGCAGGTAAGCTTCCCAACACTTTGTCAGAGGTCAAGAAATAAATAAAAATGAGGCAGCGGTTTTCATCCATCAGGTTGGATGTCATCAATTTTTTTTTACGTATTTAATGAGGCTATTTTATTATTACTTCTGGTCACCCACAGCCTTGGTAAAATGAAGCTTTTGGACAGGGAACTGGGCTTCCTGAGCTGGGGGCAAGCCTCCGCGGCGAGCTGGTGATCTCCACTCAATGTCCATCCTCAGAGGCAGTGTCCAGATGAGGTTGCGGGGAAGGTTCCCAGACAGCATTCCGAGTCAGCATCTCAAGATACCCTCTGTTCTTGCGCCTTCTAAAATGAGCTGGAAGACTGTTCCACATAAGTAACTCTGTAGCTCACTATTTTCCACAGGCTTTTTGGAAGGGACACAAACAACGGATGTCATATCTCAACAGGCAGCAAACATTCCTTGATCACATTCCCTCCATTGTGAAGGTAAACATCCTTTCCTTCCTTATCAAGTACTTGACTTAAACTTTTTTCTCTGTTTAGTTTTGCTTCTGAAAAACAGACTATGGAAAGAGTATGTACAAGCCTTGAAGCCAGAAGCAAGTCTTGGGCCTGAGTCCCACCTCCACCGCTCAGCTAGCATCTACTAGCGAGCGCATTAAACACCGTAACTGGCTCAGGTCCTGTATATGCTTATGAGAATCAGATGTGAAAGTGCTTTGTAACAGTAAATGCTCTTTCTCTAGAAAGTCCAAATGGATTCAAGTCTGGCAGAAAACCCACATTTCACGTTCCTCTTATCATATTTGCTGGTAATATTTAGAATGCTCAAACTTAACAGTGCAAAACCTTCATTAAAAGGCAAATTCAGAAGTTAGATCTGATCGGGGATGTGAGCTAGTCCAGCCCTGCTTTGCACCCAGGGTGTCTGGTTGGACCTCCAGGAAAGAGAAGGCCCACGGTGACCACTCTGTCAGAGCTGAAAACCGAGGGGCTGCACAGAAGTGAATTGACAGGCAACTTGGAAATCCTGATGAAAGTCACCATAGTGGGGCTGGGGAGGGAGTGGAATCAGATGAGATTAGTTTAAAAGACCTTGTAAACTGTGAAGATACAGATGGACCGTTTCCAGATCCACTGCCCATTAGCTCCTTAATGCTGTCCTCTGCTTACTGTGGAACGCATGCCTGTCCTCTCGGGAAACTGCTGTTCCCAGCTGGCCCCTCGTGAGTCCTCTGTAGACGGCTTTCTGTGAAGACCTAAAGTACACTGGATGCATTTAAGAAATGTTGGGGGGGAAACCCTGGACTTACTCTGACTCCCTGACCCATTGCAACATTCAGCATAGTGCCTTGCCCTCCTGGCTTTTACTTATTGGGATTAAAGAAAAATAGCACAGAGCCATACTACCTTCCCCACCGTAAAGTGTGACATGTTTTGAACCCCTTACGAGGAAAAGCAGTGACAAAAGTAGGAGGTGAAAATTAGGCTCTAGATGTTTATTATTTGTCAGTCTGCTAATTTTTACTTTTTATCAAATATCAAAATTATGTTTAGAAAGACTGCATAAAAAGAAAATAAAGCTGTTTGGTAATTGCCTCGATTTCTCTATTTAACTTATTTTTAGATTCAGTCCTGGTTCCGGATGATGGTAGCACGAAGGAATTACCTTTCACGACTGCAGTATTTCAGAGATCATGTAAGAGACATGCACGTGGTTGTTTATCCTGGCTGAGAATGAACGACGGGTGCCTGGTTGAATGTTAGCATTGAGTGGTTTTTATGAAATGGTGGAAATGAATAGTAGGAGAAAAAATAGGTCTTATAATGCAATGTGATAACATTTGGAGACTTAACATTTTTTATTCTGAATTCATGTGCATAGTGAGACTTCACCCAGTCAGGACTGGCTAGGAAAAATGGCTGCGAGCAAACTGATGTGGGCTAGTAGTGTTGAACAGAAAAGATCCTAAAGGAGTATTTTCCATTGTTACTTGTGTAGTTTTACTGGTTACTGACTAATTTAAATAGAAGCCCACAGAGGAATTTTTTCAGAATCTTTAAAAAGATATGTGAACATAGATCAGATTATCTAAGTTTGGTGGTAAAATTCTTTTTCCTTTTTAGATCTCTTAGAAGTCCCCTTGCAATCTTGTTTATACTTTTAGCTAACTTATCTTACCCTTGCTTCAAAAAAAAAATGGAATAATAAACATTGAATTCACCACATCTAAATGCTGTCATTTCTAAATTGTGTCTATTCTTAAATGCTTTCAGTTCTTAAATAGTCCTAAATTCTAAAACAGTAAGATAGGTGGGATGCTGGAAGGTCACGACCAGTCTCATTTCTTCTGCAGAAAAATGAAATCGTGAAAATACAATCACTGTTGCGAGCAAGCAAAGCCAGAGATGACTACAAAACGCTGGGTAAGTGGGAGTATTCAGAAACAGATACGGACCCCTTGTAAGCCAGGCAAGGACAAACGATTCCCAGCGCAGTCACTTCAGAGACTGCTCCGAGAGCGGAGGGCGCCCCTGTGCCCAGGAGACCTGAATCGTCTCCAGCCCCGAGTCTGAGCTGCACACAAGGGCACATGTGGCGATAGGAGAAGGGGTTTCCTAGTCTGTGTGGAAGGGGTGAGTGGAGTAGATATAATTTCATCTTCAAAAGGAATGGGGTTGGCATAAATTCTGATATTTTTATATTAAATTTAAGCTAAAATCCAGAATGTACTGCAAAAGAATTAGCCAGAAGATAAGCTTACAATTCAGCTGCTTAGTTTATTAGCTGGCCTATGATTCCCCGCTCTCACTTTAAGAATAAAACATGTTCCTCTCAGAAATCTTAGAAATCTGAATAACAAGTAAAAGACAGGTGCTTTCATCTCCCAAAGTAACTACAGACAGCTTTCTGCAACTTTGTTCTGGACTTGTAACTATGGTTTTTAAAATATTTTTTCTTAGACTAGTAATAAGGGATTTGTAGAAAGTTTGAAAAAGCAAAATAAAATAAAAATCACCCAGGAGCAGCAATCATAATTTGTGCTATCTCTTTACAGTCCCAACTCTACATACATTTCTTACTGCTTTTTCCATAGTAAAGATCATTCTTTACACACTGACTTTTTTACATTCTACTTATTGCAGAATATGTGATAGATTGAGAACATGGCCTAGATTAAGTCGTCAAGAGCTTGCTGATAAATTTATGAGGACTGCTCACATTTTTTAAATATTTTATTTAGGTCATTCAAAAATAGTGTTGAGAGGGTAAAAAATCATTGCTTGAATATCTTAGTGATGAAACTGGCCATTATGTTGTCTGAAAGTAAAAAACTGTTCAGTGATTTTGCTAGCACAGTGCCTAGTAAGTAGTTTAGCCAACACCCTTGATTGTCTAAAGTCTATCTGATTAGGAGGTGAAGTTCTAGCTCAAAAAAGATCTTCCCTGGCACTTGCTAAGGAAAAGCCTCGGGAAGCTGCAGAGGCCAGGTTCTGCCTCCAGCGAGCAAAAGCTGCTGGGTGACCCCGCACTGGGCCCCGCAGTCAGTGTGCACCGGCATAGGGGCAGGCAGCCACCCTTGCAGGGCCACACTTCTCCACTTTGGGTTTTGGGGAATTTTTTAGATTATATTTATTTTTTAGAGAGAGGAGGGGAAGGAGAAAGAGGGAGAGAAACATCCATGTGTGGTTGTCTCTCGCGCGCCCCCACCAGACACCTGGCCCACAATCCAGGCACATGCTCTGACTGGGAATTGAACCAGAGACCCTTGGGTTTGCAGGCCGGTGCTCAGTCCACTGAGCTACACTACTCCACTTTGAGTGAATGAGATTCAGCTCTCAGTTGGTGGACATCTTTAAGATTTTTTCAAGGAGTCTGAGCAGAGAGTTCGTTCTTGGAGCACCTCCACGTTAAAACTGGCTTGTCATTGCCTTTGCACGTGAGAGACAGTTGAAGAATAAGTTTTCCAAATGAACACAGGCTGGTTTTGATTTCGTTCTCGGTAACATGTTTTTGTGCATGCTTACGGTGGTGCTTTTCATTTACTTACATTTTTTAATTATAAAGGCAAAAGTAATTCCAATTTTTAAAAATCTAGATGATTTTACATTAATGTATAGAAGGTAAACAGAAACTATGTTAGTGAATAAGTTACAACTAAGCTTCTCTGCTGGACTTTGACAATAGGGTGGTTTTATGGTAACTTAAATTTAAATTGTTGTTTCTTTCTCAATTCAGCATCTTCAAAAAACTGAGACTATTTTTCAGTCTGAAAAAGGTCACTTTTCTTGGTCATCATCCATTCTCACCCATCACGTCCAGAGAGCTATTGATGCATTTAAGTGTGGAAGTTGCTGTAACTGTAGGGAGGCCACTTGTAAGTGCTGGCTATGGAAGGGTACGATTTTCTAAAATTAAAATGCCACAGGGCGGTATGAAGATGCCAAAAAAAGCCTACTGTTGATATGAGAAATATTACATTTGAACCATAAGAATTAGCAAAGCTAAAGCATTAGTTTGTTTCTAGCTGGCCTCTTAGAACATAAAAAGATACACAGCCATAGGAGCAGGGAGAGAGAACTTCGGACACCAGCGAGATGGCCCACGCTCTCTCAGTTCCTCTGCATAAACAGCTCTGGCGCATTGCTCAGGCTGCTTCTGAGATGTCATCAGCAATATCTTTGCTGAAAAGGAGAGGAAGATGAATTCATACATGCTTCAGGGCTCAGGAAACAAAGGGTCTCATGATCCAAGGTAACTTCTCCAAAAAAGACCATCCAAAGTGCTAAAATAGTAATCCAGATGACTCTAGAATTGGTTGGTTGTGCTGAGTCTGTGCTGTTAATTGTTAGTGTTGTTGATTGAACTCTTTTTTTTCTTAATTTTCTTTGTTTGTTTGTTTGTTTATATTTTTAGAGATAGAAGGGAGGGAGAAAGAGAGGGAGAGAAACATAAACGTGTGAGAGATACATCAGTCGGATGCCTCCTGCACACCCCCAGCCAGTGACCCAGGCATTGGCCTGACTGGGAACTGAACTGGCAACCTTTTGGTTTGCAGGCTGGCACTGAATCTACTGAGCCACACCAGCTGGGGTTCTTTTGAAGTTTTGAGTGTCAAAACACAACCGAACCAAGCAGCAAGTAAAGGGAAGATTGGCTAGGGCCTTAGACGCAAAGGAGACGGTGGTCATTGAGGTTGTGCATGGGGACAGGGTTCTTTCGAGTCATCCTTGTATCGCAAAGCTAATCATTCATCATCGAAGGTCAAGAGTTTATTCTTACAGTTTACCCAGAGTAGACCTCACTAAACCATCTTACAAATACACTTTTTCAAAAGTCAGAGTGCCAGGAGATTAAAGCGTAATCCATGTTCAAGGCACAAACAAAAAGCCCTTTAGAATTTAGAGAGATGCCTCTGTCGGTGACAGAGGCTGGTCTCCCAGGCCCTGAGCGTCCACGCTTGGTCTGTGCAGGAGGAACGAGGACCAAATTTCAATTATTAAAATCTGTTACCTCTACCAAGCAGAACATATATTCCACTTGTCATTCCATTGGCTCCTCTTTGGCCTTATGGTTGGTTCTCCCTTCATCAACATTTTCTAATTCACCTATCTTTCATTCTTGCTCCTTCCCAAAGGTCTTTTGGGCTGAAAGACACCACTTTCTGCATCCTGCGGCAGGAACGCAATCTCGTATCTGGCTCAGCCACAGGCTCTCAGAGCTGAGGCCAAACACTAACGTTCCTTCCCAGGTCCCTCATCAATAAGGCACTATCTTCTCAGTGTGTGAGTCCTAGAAACAGTGTGAGGGAGGGCTGGTAAAGGAGTGTCAGATAACCAGAAAATAGTGAGGCCAGACGTTATCAGTGGTTTGCACTTATTTACATGAGAAGTTTTCTTGTCCAGATTTTACATGGAGCAGAAAGATGCATTCCAAAGACCAAGTAATTCCACTGCTATTTTTTTCTGGTAATGCTTTATTTAAAGACCTGGTTTCTTTCCAATTGATAATTCCAAGCATGCCTAATTAAAACATGCCTATTCCTTTCCCTGCAGTTGGCTCTGAAAACCCACCATTATCAGTAATCCGCAAATTCGTGCACCTATTAGACCAAAGTGACTTGGATTTCCAGGAGGAGCTGGAGGTTGCACAATTAAGGGGAGAAGTGGTGACCAAGATCAGGGGCAACCAGCAGCTGGAGAAAGACTTGAACCTAATGGACATCAAGATTGGGCTCCTGGTGAAGAACAGGATCACACTTGAGGTCAGTGGGGGTATGGGGCGGCTGGCTCCCAGAAGAGAGAAGGTGTGTGAGTCTGTCCACAACGCTTGGGTCCAGGCAAGCTCATTTGGAATCCAGAATGAGTGGTCAAGGTTCACCTACCATTGTCACTACAAAGCAGTGGTTCTCAGACTGCAGAAGTCCTTCCCCTCCTTTTGTAACATTTTGTAAGGCTTCTTTACCAGTCTGGAATGAAATTTGTATGAAATAAGACTGACTTCCATATGTACCTTCGCAACAAGACTAAAGCCTTTATATACATGTAAAAGGGAAATAAAAAGAAAGTAATTTACAATTAAAACACCTATTTCAAAATGAAAATACGCAGGCCCAATGCCATTAGGAGACGTGCTAAAGTTACTGAAAGTGGGGCCTCCTCCCAGAATAACCACAGACTGAGAGCTAAAGGTGAGATCCCTCAGCAGGCAGGGGCACTGTTGGGGCTTCCATCTTCCAGAATGGACACCAAGTCTTTGTAAAGTCCAGAATAAGCAGAATATGGTCCTCCCCACCCCCTGTTTATGCAGAATTGTGGTCCTGGAAAATTAAGTGTTTATTAAAATGGTGGAGAATATATATCATGCTTATACTTAAAACAGATTCTAAGCTCAATTAATTACACAAAGTGTCTTTACCTGTGTGAACAGCTGAACTTTCAAAGCTCCAGACATGTGGGATATGGGACAGCTACTTACACAGAACGGCAGAGCAGCCGTCACCCCTGGCCCACACCCGCTAGAAGAAGCCAGTAGTGCTCTCCAGTCGTTAAGATGTTAAAAAAAGCTTTTTTACTCATTGCCAAAATGGCCCCTACAGAGTGGAACTCTAACTAATAATGCTGTCGTTTCGGATATTTGCAAAACCGGACAATGTCAGAGCTCCCTACAACCTTGTAAAAAGGTTACTTTTAACCTAATAAAGGGCACTGTTAGGGTAAGGCCTGTCTCTGTGTCCCTGCTTCTGTGCTGCATCAGTTTTCAGAAAAATGGTAGGTCAAGTGGGGAAGCTGACTTTGTGGAAGCTCCGGGAAGGCTGCAGGGGGCTAGGGGGGAAGAGCCAGCTGCCAGGGACTGATACGTAGTTCTGGAAAACTGGGGAATGGGCAGCCCTGGGAGGCTAAGCCTCACAGAGATAACAGTGAAATCAATAGTTGAAAGGAAAGCAAGGAAACTAGAACAAGTTGTCCTGTTGGAAAGGATCTTTTTTTCCCTAAATATTAAGAAATAAAACTATAATTTTAATATTCTTCATTTAACTCTATTTTCATCATTATATCTACAAAAACAACAGTACCTACTCTTTAAAAAAAAAATAATGTTTGTATTGTTTGACATGCCTGAGAACTTTTAAAGTATAATGCAATCCTGGAGGTCTGTGAGAGAATGCCTTTTATAGCCTTAAGCCGCTGCTTTACCCAATTCCCATGAAGTTCTAAACAGGAAATGTCTTTCAAAATAAAGGCTTAGTTGCAAAACAGTAAATAATAGAAATAATACATAGCTTATGGAAACAGAGTCATGGCAGATTTTCAGATCTTCACGAATGTTTAAGTTTTTTTTTAAAAAGTATTCCTAGTTAATAAACAAAATTAATTTTTTAGGTTACCTTTTCAAACACGAAGTATCAAACACTTACTAAAGTTAAACTAATGATTATTAAATACATAATCATTAGTCCTGTCACTGGTGGTGGCATTGTTTAGTGCGGTGGTAAGAATGGCACAGCTAAAGCTTTGTTTACAGAGGTGAAAAGAAGATAACCACCTACACAAAGACGATAAACGGAGGACAAATAGAATTAGTTCAACATGTATGTCATGCAGCCCCTAAAAATAATGGTTTTTGAAGAACATTTAAGGGCAAAGGAAATGGTTCATCATATAGTGGGGGAAATAGTACCTAAAACAGTACAATTTTATTGATCACACTATATAAACATATATATTAACAAAAGTTAAGTAATTTTTATTTGGATGAAAGGAAAATTATCCTTTCATTTTTTCTTTTTCTTTTATTTTTTATTTTTTTATCTTTTTTTAACATTGGGCATGTGTTTAGTGAGAAGTAAGGGTTTTAAGGGGAAGTAAATTAGTTCTTCTATAGCAACACTAGCTCTCTCTAGTAACCATGCATCTTACAACTCTTAAAATTTGCAGTCCTCCTAGAAATCTGAGAAAGTCAGCGGTGAGTGAAGTGGTTAACATTGCTTTTAGGCAAAAAGAATGCTGTGTAGCTGGAAGCAAAGCGACTGAAGTAGAAGTTTCTTAGCGGCCATAGGGAGCAAGAAAGGCGTAGACTCCAGGGTGCTGGCAGGAAATAGGAACTACAAACACTGAGAACAGTGAAGTGCCCACAGGAGTGCAGACCTGCAGACCAGGGCTCCCTGAAACCCCAGAGATTTATTTTATTGCTTAGTTTTATCACTTCACTGAGCCTGGTTTTCTTCACTGGAAAATATGACAAATACATAAATTGCTCTTTATCTTCACAACAACTCAATAAGATTGTGGTATTATTAAGCCCGTTTTATAGATTTAGGAAAGTGGGGTTCAGAGGCTGACTAACCTGTGCAGTCACAAAGCTAATTACGCCATGCAGATACCCACACTTTTATGACTCCAAAGCCCACACGCTTTGCACTAGTCTGCGCCTTCTCCAAAAATTCTTATGTGACCTGCACGCAGATACCCTGTTATCAGGGGAAGGGCAAAGATGGTGCCATTTAGGGCCGCACTGCGCTGTGGGAATAGCACACACAAGGTCAACGCTGTTGCTCCTGTACTCCAGTATCCCTCGTTTTCAATGTTTGATCATGGAGAAAATTGGATTTCTATTAATAAAAAGCATATGCCTCTGTAACCCCTGTCTAGATTGACCTTTGTCCCCTTCTTCAAGCTTCCCAAAGCAAACCTCCATTCACAGGAGAGCAGTTGTAGGAAAGGAATAATCTCACAGGGAAGAGGGAAGAAGGGCCTGCAGCCTCCACGCTGCACTTGACCTCCAGCAGAGGCGCCCTCCCTCCGCACAGCCACGTGCTCTCCACCCGCCTCCCCTCCGGGGCTCAGCTTTGTCTCTACTATTTCCCTTCCTCTATGACTCCTTCTGTCCTGTCTTCGCCAAACCTAGTTCTAACAGAAAGGAATTTAGTTCTGCCCCAGAGCTTGCTGCCACCTCTGCCCTCTCTTCTCTTCCATATATGTCCAAAAACATTACCGCAACGATGAAATCTGGAGCAGAACAAGTGAAACTCTCCAGTTTCCAAGGCTGCCTCCATTGAAAGTAATCTGGAGGGGGTTCTAAGTACCAAGTTTTTTCCTGCCATACATAATTAAAATCAGGATAATCAGGTTTTCCACATATCTGAGGGAGTCGAATGATCTACACACCACCAGTTATTTGAAGAGGACAAACCTGGGTTAAGTGGAAACATAAGCCAGCGTCAGCCTAATGAAGTTGTAAGACTTCTGATAGATAAGGATAGACATCACTGCTAGACTTCCCCTTAATCTCCATTTGGTGGTAACTATGCTTCCTTTCTTCATTTTCATGTATTTCATATATTTGTAAAATAAGGAGGGAAATGTTGCCTTTTAAAAAGCTTTATGGACATGCAAATCAAATTCTCTTTTCCCATTTAAGCAATTAGGGAGCATGAAGTATATGGTTAAGTTAAAGTTGTTTTTCTCTAAGCTGAGAAGGAGAGAGAATGAAATCAGATGTGGAAGGCAATTGATGTAACCACGCAGAACTATCTTTCCTCAGAACTCTAGTGGGGTTTATTTTTCTACCTGTGGAATGACACCAGCTGTGGGAGAATGGGGGGCTAGGAGGTAAGCCAATTTGGAGCTCATCCAGCATGCAAAAGTTGACAGTGGTTCTCACCCCCAGAGGTCACTGGAAATGGGGACAGGCAAGTTTTGGTTGTCAGGATGACTCCAGGTCTCTGCTGGCCCTGGGCAGACAGGGCCCAGGGCACTAGAACACCAGCGGTGCGTGCGCAGCACAGCTCCACGGTGCCCGAAACGGCCGCAGCGCCCCACTCGGGAACAGTGGTCCAACGTCCTGACACCAGCTGCCAAGTCGTCATGCAGAGCTTGGGTTAAGGGCTCAGCAAAGCAGATGGAAGTTTTAGGACAAACAACAACTTTCTTTCCACCTACTCTTCGGGGCAGTGACCAGTGGGAAATGGCAGAGGAGGCATTCTAGAGCAGTGGGTCTCAGGTGAGGCAGCGCCATTAGTGGGTCATGAAATAAATCCGTGTGTCACATTGCCAGTCTTTAAAAATGGAATACAGTAAAAACGAATTGAAAATGTCAAAGTATATCTCAGTAGTAAGGGTAAGTACCATTTAGGGGTATGTGTGTTTACCAACAAAACATGCAAAATGTGTTTTTTATTGCGAGTCTCTGTAGAAATGTTTGGTAGACCCTTATCGAAAGGACTTGCTCTGGTTCCTGGCCCTTTAAGCTCCCGAAGGGGACATAGTACCCCAAGGTAACCACTTTCCAATGTTTTTAGCCACACACTCTCCAAGATGGTTAAAGGAACAGATTTGGGGGAAAGGAAAGATCGGGGGGGAAATTAATTTTATTAGATATTTAAAGGATTCCTTTCCCTTTATCTCTAATTTCTACATTCCATGTTTTTGCAAGTACTTTTATAAATTGAGAAGATATAATTCACTTTTTTAAAAATGTACGATTCAGTGACACTTAGTATTATCACAAAATTGTGCAACTGTCATTTCTATCTAATTCTACAACATTTTTATCACCCTACAAAGAAACCCAAAGGGAATGCTTAGCTCTTACATTTAGTTATTTGACCTTCTTTGAGTTAGTTTTGCTGATAGTGTAAGCTAGGGGTCTGGCTTCTTTCTTTGGTATGTGGCCATCCAGTTGTTTGGCATTGTTTGTTGAAAAGACAGTTTTTCCTT